>BPLR01016991.1:0-19056 GCA_021605095.1 Caerostris extrusa
CACACCTTATTAATATAATAATACAAATGGTAAAAATTTAAAGAGTACATAATTTTATAAAACTAACTTAATATCGTCGTGCTAAAATAAATATTTGATAAAAATCTGCTACACTTAATTTATTTTATTTAAAAATATTGCAATTTAAAGAAATACAAAAACCGTTAAAAATTATCTTGTAAATTCTAGACGTGTGTTAAGAAATCTTTCAATTAAACTGAAACTCCCACTGGTGTCTGGTTTTCTAAAAGATTCACTTACTACAGTGGAAAAAACGTCATTCACTCTTATTTTTCAGATCCATTTACATTCGCAGATCTTCCCTTCTGGAAGACCATTCCAGGAGACAGCCAGCCAGGAGGAATCGGGGTTGCAAATTTCAACCCATTTTTAAATTCCACTTCCCTCCTTGGAACGAAAAGTTATTCCTTGCAGTCGGTCCTTAACAGTGATGGCGGAAGAAGTCTTTAGATAAATTCGAATTTGAACTCATTGCAGCTGATGGGGAAGCCATTAAGCGGAACGCAGTGCCAGTTCTCTTGCGGTTAAGTGCGGATGCCAAACGAATGAGAAGGAAAAGGTGCAACGATTAAAAAGTTTTACGAGATGGAAGCTGCCGGTTACTATGGAATGGGTAATGAAATATTCAGATCCACCCCCTTTGCTTGGCACTTTATTGCAGAGTGCTTAAGGAGTGAGAAAGATTTGCCTTTTTTCAAGGGAGATAGTAGTGCGAGCATTAAGTAGATTTTTTGTTGGGGAATATTTTAGGCAGATATTGGGAAATTTGTTCTTGAGACGATATAGTTCTTTTTTTTGGCCGTTTTTTAAAAATGATATATTTAATTGTTAATAGGTATGTTTATTTCTCGTTGGTGAAATTAATTTTTAAATTGGGGAATAACAATGGTTCTTAGTTTTGGTATAACAATGATTAATTCTGCTGTAACTCACAATTCATCGTCAAATTTAATTACTAACCTCATTCACTATCAAATTAATAACTGGGACCTCGATGGCCCAGTGGCTGGCGCTCTGTTACTCGGTGCCATGCATGTTTGTAGTGGTTCGGAATCCACTTTAAACCTTAGGTTCCCGCCCACAAGGTGGATAGAGCGCTGTGGGGGTAATGTTATACGCGTCAGTAGCATATTTTCAAGCTACACGTGCCCTGGTTAGCGCTAAAAACGAGTAACAGCGGTGCAGCCCTGCTTATGGCATATAAGATAACTGTCTCTTGTATTACCAGCTGCATTAGAAAAAACTCATCAAATTATTAAAAAAATACCAATATGATTGACATGACGAAACGTGAGAAAAAAAAATCAATGTAATAATTTTAAATTTATTAATACTTCATTTATATTAACCTAATATCTTCTTCGTACTAAAACAATTAAAAATATTCAGATCCTTGATAAAAACAATTAATTTTATTTATTTAAAAACAATATTTGAAAACACCTATTAGTACGATGCAAATGGTAAATTTTTTTAAAATGCATAATGTGTTGAAACTAACTTAATATAGTCGTTTTAAAACAATTAAAATTCAAATATTTAATAAAAATCTCGCAATTTATTTAACTTATTTCAAATCTTTATTTGAGCACACCTATTAGAAAGCTACAAATGGTGAAAAAAAAAATTTTAAGAGCATAATGTAATGAAACTTAATTTAATATATTTTGAGCAAAATTAAATATTGCAATTTAAGAAACAAAACCCATTAAAATTATCTTGCAAATTCCAGAGATGTGTGTTAAGAAATCTTCCAATTAAATTGAAACTCCCACTGGTGTCTGGTTTTCTAAACGAATCATTTACTACAATGGACGTCATTCACTCTTATGTTTCCAGGCACATTTACACCGGCAGATCTCACTTCTCTGGAAGACCATTCCAGGAAACAGCCAGTCAGGAGGAATGTGGGTTGCAAATTCGTCCCATTTAAATCCCCAACTTCTCCCTTGGAACGAAAGGCGTCTGCAGTCGGTCCTTAACAGTGATGGCGGAAAGGGGGAGAGAAGTCTTTAGATAAATTCGAATATGAACTCATTGCAGCTGATGGGAAGCCATTAAGCGGAACGCAGTGCCAGTTCTCTTGCGGTTACGCGATGCCGGGGACGAGTGAGGAGGAAAAGGTGCAGCTTGATTAAAGAAGTTTTACGAGATGGAAGCTGCCGGTGACTAAGTGTGGAATGGGTAATGAAATTATTCAGATCCACCCCTTTTCTTGGGACTTTATTGCAGTGCCTTGAGGAGGAGAAAGATTTGTCTTTTCAAAGGAGATAGTAGCACGGGGCATTAAGTAGATTTGTTGGGGAATATTTTGAGCTGAGATTGGGACAATTTCATCTTGAGTTGATATAATTCTGTTGATGTTCTTTAAAATTTGATGTATATTTAATAGTTAATATGTAAGTTGGTTTGACGTTAATTTTTATAGATTGGTAAAACTTAATTTTAAAATTGGTGAATGACAAAGGTTTCTGCAGTAACTCACTATTGAGCGTTGTCTTTTAATTGATTCACTATTAAAGTTTAAATTATTAAACCTCATTCACTATTAAATTATTAATTGGGTCCTGATAGCCGAGTGGCTAGCGCTCTGACGCTGGGTGCCGTGGCTATTTGTAATGGTTCGGAACCATTTTAAACCGTATGTCCCTGTGTAATACGATCGTAGAGCATTGTGGGGGTACTATTAATAACGACCGTAGAATATTTGCAAGCTACAAGATAACTGTATTTGTATTGCGAGCTGCATTAGAAAAATAACTATCAAATTATTAAAAAAAGAAAACCAATATGATTGACATGACGAAACAAGAGTAAAAATTATGTTAGTCATTTTAAGTGTATTAATACTTTACGTATATTAATTTACTATCGTCGTGCTAAAACAATTAAAAAAATATTCATATATTTGATAAAAAAGTGCTCCCTAATTTAATTTATAGAAAATCTTTATTTGACCACACCGATCAGTAAGATACAAATGGTAAACATTTTTAAAGAGCATGATGTTATGCAACTAACTTAATATCGTAGTGATAAAACAATTAAAAGCATTCAAATATTTGATAAAAGCTTCCAATTAATTTAATTTATTTCATATAAAACACCTATCAGTAAGGTATAAATAGTAAAAAAATTTAAAGTGCATAATGTAATGAAACTTAATTTAAAAATATTTTGAGTAAAATCGATATCTCAATTTAAGAAATACAAACAGTTAAAATTATCTTCTAAATTCTAGAGACGTGAGTTTAAGAAATCTTTCAATTAAATTGAAACAACCACTACTGGTCTGATTTTCTAAAAGAATCAATTACTACAGAAACGTCATCCAGTCTTATTTTCCAGATCCATTTACACCTGCAGATCTTCTTTCTTTGGAAGACCATTCCAAGGAGACAGCCAGTCGGGAGGAATCGGCGTTGCAAATTCGTCCCATTTTAAATTCCACTTTCTGCTTGGAACGAAATGCATCTGCAGTCGGACCTTAATAGTGATGGCGGAAAGGGGAGGGGGAGAGAAGACTTCAGATAAATTCGTGAATTTGAACTCATTGCAGCTAATGGGGAAGCCATTAAGCGGAACGCGGTGCCAGTTCTCTTGCGGTTATACAGCGCCAAGGACGAACGAGAAGGAGAAAGGTACAACGATTAAAAAAGTTTTACGAGATGGAAGTTGCCGGTGACTAAGTGGAATGGGTAATGAAATTATTCAGATCCGCCCCTTTTCTGGGGACTTTATTGCAGAGTGCCTTAAGGATTGAGAAAGATTTGCCTTTTTCAAGGAATAGTAGTAAGGTCATTAAGTAGATTTGTGGGGGAATATTTTGTGTTGAGATTGGGAAATTTTATCTTGAGACGATGTAATTCTGTTAATGTTCTTTAAAATTTTGATATATTTAATTGTTAATATGCATGTTTATTTCTCGTTAATTTTTAAAGATTGGTAAAAATGAATTTTAAAATTTGGGAATAACAATGGTTTCGGTTATAACCCAAATTCATCGTCGTCTTTTAATTGAAGTTTAATTATTAATCTCCTCACTATTAAATTATTAATTGGGACCTGATAGCCGAGTGGCTAGCGCTGTGTATCATGTATGTTTGTAATGGTTCGAATCCATTTTAAATCATGGGACTCGATCTAATTTGATCGTAGGGCGTTACGGGGGTAGTGTTACTGCCCCGTAGCATTTCTTTAAGCTACACGTGCCCCTGTGTAGTGCTAAATGAGTAAGAGGGGTGCAGCCCTATTTATGGCATGAATGATCATTGTCTCTGTATTGCCAATTGCATTAGAAAATATATCAAATTATTAAAAGAAACCCATTATGATTAACACAAAAATCAAGGTAGTTATTTTAGGTTTCTTAATACTTCATTTATATATACTTAATATCGTCATACTAAAAACAATTAAAATAACTTCAGATATTTGATAAAAAGGTTCTCAATTTAATTTATTTAAAATCTTTTATTTCAACACACCTATTTAGTGTGATACAAATGGTACAAAATTTTAAAGATCATAATGTATTAAAATTAGTTTAAAATATTTTTTGTAAAATTATGTTTTAAACCGTTAAAATTACGTTGTAAACTCTAGACGTGTGTTAAGAAATCTTCCAATGAAATTAATCTCCCATTGGGTTTGGTTTTCTAAAAGAATCACTTACAACAGTGGAAACGTCATCCAAACTTATTTTTCAGGTCCATTTACACCTGCAGATCTTCCTTCTCTGGAAGACCATTTCAGGAGACAGCTAGTCAGGAGGAATTGGGATTGCAAATTCGTCCCATTTTAAATTCCACGTTCTCCTTAGAACGAAAAGCATCTGCAGTCGGTCCTTAACAGTGATGGTGGAAAGGGAGAGAAGTCTTTAGATAAATTCGAATTTGAACTCATTGCAGCTAATGGGAAGCCATTAAGCGGAACGCAGTGCCAGTTCCCTTTGCGGTTATGCGATGCCGAGGACGAATGAGAAGGGGAAAGGTGCAACGATTAAAAGTTTTACGAGATGGAAGCTGCCGGTGACTAAGTGGAATGGGTAATGAAATTATTCAGATCCACCCCTTTTTCTTGGGACTTTACTGCAGTGCCTTGAGGAGTGAGAAATATTTGCCGTTTTTCAAGGAGATAGTAGCACGGGTATTAAGTAGATTTGTTGGGGAATATTTTGGGCTGTGATTGGGACAATTTATCTTGACACGATGTAGTTCTGTTGCTGTTCTTTAAAATTTATTATATTTTTGAGTTGTACATCTATAAAAATAATTGCTGTTTCTAAAAAATAGATAATTAAAAATAATTTTAAAAATATATAATATTTAAATCGTTGTACTATTATTTTGTAATTTTTATATGCCTGTAAAATTATTTAAACATACAATTGTCTTTAGACATTTTATTTATTGCTGATGTGTGAAAAAAAAAAAATATTATTTTACATTCAATTAATTCATTGAGTCAATTGTCAGTTAAAAACAAATGGGTATAATTATTTTCTCGTTAAAGATTGATAAAATTTAATTTTAAAACTGGAGAGTAAAACTGATTTTTTGCTATCTCCCAATTCAACGTCTTTCATTAATTGAAGCTCAAATATTACCATCATTCATTATCAAATTATTAAAAGAAAAATCAATATGTTTGGACAATACAAAACGAGGGGAAACGAAATCAAGGTAGTCATTTTAAATTTAATAATACTTTATTTATAATATCTCAGTATCGTCATGCTAAAACAATTAAAAATCTTCAGATATTTGATAAAGAAAAACCCCAATTAATTTAATGTATTTTAAAAAACTTTATTTCAATACACCTATTAGTAAGATACAAATGGTAAACAATTTTAAAGAGCATAATATTATGAAACTTAATTTAATATATTTTGAGTAAAATTAAATATTGCAATTGAAGAAACACAAACCATTAAAATTATTTTGCAAATTCTAGAGATGTGTGTTAAGAAATCTTCCAATTAAACTGAAACTCCCTCTGGTGTCTGGTTTTCTAAAAAGAATCACTTACTACAGTGGAAACGTCATCCACTCTTATTTTTCAGATCCATTTACACCTGCAGATCTGCCTTCTCTGGAAGATCATTCCAGGAGGCAGCCAGTCAGGAGGAATCGGGGTTGCAAATTCCTCCCATTTTAAATTCCACTTTCTGCTTGGAACTAGAAGCATCTGCAGTCGGTCCTTTAATAGTGATGGCGGAAATAAGTCTTTAGATAAATTCGAATTTGAACTCATTGCAGCTAATGGGGAAGCCATTAAGCGGAACGCAGTGTCAGTTCTCTTGCGGTTATGCAATGCCGAGGAGGTATGAGAAGGAAAAGGTGCAACGATTAAAGTTTTACGAGAGGGAATCTGCCGGTGACTAAGTGGAATGGGTAATGAAATTATTTAGATCCGCCCCTTTTCTTGGGACTTTATTGCAGAGTACCTTAAGGAGTGAGAAAGATTTTCCTCTTTCAAGGAAGGAGCTAGTAGCACGGGCATTAAGTAGATTTGTTGAGGAATATTTTCAGCTGATATTAGGAAATTTGTTCTTGAGATAATGTAGTTATGTTGTGTTCTTAAAAAATTGATATATTTTTATATTATGCAGATATAGAAAATAATTGCATTTTCTAAAAAAAAATATAGAAATAGAAAGTAATTTTAGAAATATATAATAATTAAATTGTTGTACTATTATTTTGTAATGATTTTATGTAATCATAGAAATATGCTTAAAAAATGTAGTTAACAAAACTTCAGAATTCCAAAATGCTGTTATTTTTTTCTCTTATTTCTAAAAAACACATTTTTAATAAGGAATTATATGCAAAAAATATATTATTCTATACATATGTTATTTCTGAACTAATTATAAAGCCGTACATGCAATAATTCCTAATTTATTAAAAATATAATTTTTTTCATATTTATAGAAGACATATTATTTAATTATTTGCAGAGATTAGTATAAAAATCTTATGTTCAAAACTGAAACATGCAAAATAAAAATTTTATGTTTGCAAATGGAAACTGAGAATTACAAAAATTTTAAAAGACGAAACATTTTCAAACAGTCAAAACTAAACACAGGTCTTTAATATACCTTTTTTTAATTCAGTTAAATCTATTTTTGTCTATTTCTCAGAACTATCATTTTCCAGTCCAGACATCGTCAAGTGCTATTTATACTTACTTAATTTATATTAGTGTTATATAGTCTGATATATGTACACCTGCATGTCTTTCTCTAAATATCAATTCCAAAAAGATAAGTCAAAAATGAATGGCATTTGCAAACTCGTTCCTGCACTTCATTTTGAATTCTATTGCTGTCTTTGAACGAAAAGAATCTACATCACCTTAACAGTGACGGCCAGATTGGACCATGAAATCTTCCCATATATTAGAATTTGAACTTATTGCAACTAATGGGGAAACCATTAAGCGAAACTTAGTGCCAGTTCTCTTGTAGTTATGTGATACCGAGAAAATAAAAGAAAAAATGGACAAATATTAAAGCTGCAGGTGACTAAGTGGAAATTGAAATGACATTATTTAAACTCACCTGCTTTCAGATGTTTTCATTGCAAAGAAATAAGTACCTTAAAGTATAGGTTTCAGGGCATTAAGTAGATTTGTTGCGAAAGCTTTTAAGCAGGAAATGATGAAATTATTTTTGAGATACTCTTGAGAATTATTTTTGATAAAAACACAAATAAAGTTCGGATGTCATACTTAAATATTTAATATTTTTTTTTTGCTACAGATTTAATATTAAAAAAGCTTTATTTTGTAGTTAGATACTGTATAAAAATAGTAAATACGTATTACACAAATAGTACTACTTTATTTTGTTATTTTTATATAATTGTATAAATATTCATGAAAATACAATACCAATGAGACAGTTATTTCTGCAAGTATTTATTTTACTACTCGTATATACATGAAAATTTTAAAAATAAATTAATGTATCGAAAATGGGCAAAAACATGATTATGAAGGTTAAGAAGATAAAATTAAAAAAATGAGTAATTATTAAAATATATAACTTAAAAACATAAAAAAATTAAGCTCATATAATTTATCAATTTCTAACAGCATTTATTACAAAACAGAAAATACTAATAATAGCATTACAATATAGAAGTTGCTAAAAGTTGATAAGAACGTTTATGTGAAATAATTAAACACGATATTTTAATTTTCATGTACCAGAACACAAGAAAGAAGTATATTTATATAAAATATAAGGTTAAGTTTAACTTTAATTGATAGTATTATAAGAATCGAAAGAAATGAGAAGAAGAATTATTAAGCTTCTATTTCAACAAACAAGGAGGGTCATTATTAATGGATATATTTGATAGCATGGTATGAAAGGATCATTATCTTACGAATTCAAGTTAATTCTAAGCGAAATGAGGCCACTGCAGCTTCAAAACAAATCGATTTCTTTCCCAACCAAAAATAAACTTACTTGTATTCATTAGAAATTTTAGCCGTTCCGAGAACCAATCCCAAATGCAACCCTTTTATGTTGCTGATAAATTTTGTAATGGCGTTCATAAATATCTATAATGATCACAATTAGGATCATGTGTTGTAGTGATGAAATATCATTCGAAATCTGAAACTTGGTCTAGATCATTAAAGTTTTACTTTATTAACGTTTCATCATTGATAAAATAACATTTATAACAGGGTTTTTAAATCTTATTTAAGAAATTTTCAATTAATCCTTATATTCAGTTATAAACAGAATTTTTTATAGAAATATTTGCATTAATTTTAAAAGGAATTTAAGATTTAAGTAAACAATAATAAATTATTATTGGTATTTTTTTTTTAATGATTTTTTTACATAAACCACTTATAGTAATTCCTTAAAATAAAATTAATTACGTTTAATAGAATTTAATAAGGAATAAAATTATTTATTTAATTCATTCAGTTATTAAGATTTAATAAAAATAATTATTTATGAACTTGTCATTATGTAAAATTAAAAATTGTATCATTAAATTTGTTTTTAAAATTCTTAAATATGTGCTGAAGTTATGATGCTACATAAAAATTTAACTAATAAAAATGTAGGAGGAAATATTCAAAAATCTGTATCTTGGTCTAGATCATTAAAATTTTACTTGATCAACGTTTCATCATAGCTACAAAGCATTTATAATAGGATTTTTAATTCTTATTTAAGAAATTTGCAACTAGTCCTTATATTTAGATCTTAGCGTAAATTTTTATTGAACAAATTAAATTAATTTTCAAAGGAATTTAAAATTTAGGTAAACAATAATAAATTATTCTTGGAGTTTTTTAATGATTCTTTTACATAAACAACATATAGTAATTCCCCCAAAAAAATTAATTACATTTAATAGAATTTAAAAAGGGATAAAGCTATTTTTTAATTTTATTTACTTCCCTCAGTTAATAAAGATAATAATTATTTATATATTTATCATTATTTAAAATTAAATTTGTTTTTAAAATTCTTAAATGCGTTCTGCATTATTATTTTTTATTTAAATAAAAATTATGGTCATTCAAAATAATTTTATCAAAATAATTTAAATAATTATATTGAAGAAATAATATATTGAATAATTTTATTGCAAAAAAAAAATTGAACAATGTTTCAACCCAAAGCCAAAATTTTCAAAGATCACTGGTATGAAAGGACTCAATTATTGTAATTGCTCAAAGTAAATTAATTATATGTAATTGAATTTAATAAGGAATAAAATTATTTTTTTTTAAGTTTATTTACTT
This sequence comes from Caerostris extrusa, assembly GCA_021605095.1. NCBI lineage: Eukaryota > Metazoa > Arthropoda > Arachnida > Araneae > Araneidae > Caerostris > Caerostris extrusa. The sequence continues at coordinate 9,814 of BPLR01016991.1, forward strand.
CAGCTGTTTAATAGTTTAGTTTTAGTTTATAGTTATACTTTATCGTTTTAGTAAGTCGTTTAAGTTATTTATAAAGATAATAATTATTTATATGCTTTTCATTATATAAAATTAAAATAGTATCATTAAATAAGTTTTTAAAATTCATTAATATGTTCTGAAATTGTTATAAATATAAAATCAAACTAATAGAAAATATTGCTTGATTGTAATTGAGTCTGAAATTTTTACATTTTTTTTTTTTTTAAATTTAATATGCATTCCTATCCAACAAATAATGAAATTATTATTGTAAAAAAGTGTAGTTACATTAAAATAATTTTAATTAAGAATAAAATTGAATAAGTTTGGTTTACTGATGCAAAAGGTGTTTAATGAAAACTCACTAATAAAAAGTAAATTGCTTTAGAAAATTTTTTTCCAAAAAAAATTACTTATTTTTAAATTAATTCTAACAGTTTTGTTTTGTTACAAACATCAATTTCAATGCTGTCAAATTAAAAAAGAATGAATAAAATAACCTATCTTTTCTTTAATTAAAAATACTTTTTCCTACATACATCATTTTTTTACAAATAAAAAATTGCTCAATTTTTCTTACAACATAATTATTTTCCTATGTTTCAAGCCAAAGCCAAAATGCTCAAAGACCCTGACATGAAAGGACTCAATTATCCCTACCTTCTGATTTTATCTTTTGACTCCAAATTACAGCGAGTCAACATTCGAGATCAAAACCCTTGTTGACACCTCTCCGCTTAAACTAAAGGACAACCCATTAGTTAAAGCACCCAGAGTAATATATTACATGGCGCCAGAAATCTTTCACCAAAGATTTTCCTCCTTTCTGTGCGCCATCGTTTTTAATTTTATAGTCCTTTCGCAGCACTCAAAGGGTGACTTTTAAAAGACATCGTGTCGTGATTATGGCGAATAAAGTCACGAAAGGTTCTTTTGTTGTAGCAAATTGAAAAACTTCAAAACTCTTCTTTAAAGAAGAACTGCGTCTGTTTTTAAAGTGTGGGAGGATTTTTAAATTCGGGGAAGCAGAGTGAATAGTTTTTAAAGATGGTTTCCTTTTTCTGTTAAGCTTAATTGTAGAGGTTCGCTATGCTAATTTTATGGGTATTTTGCAATGAATTATTTTTCATTTTTCTATTTTGGAAATGTTAGCCATAAATTGGCTTTTTTTTCCAAGAGGTTTTCAATAGTTTAATGACTGAAAGTCAACAGTCTTTTCAATATTTATCCCTTGACATTAAATGTATAAAAACGTTATTATTATTTATTTATTTTTTCTTGGCTTCAGTTTGGTTAAATATTATGCTGCATGCAGTATTTTTAAATGATTATGCACTGGATTTTTTTTTTTTTTTTTTTTTGATATTTTAACGAATTTCAGTTACATTTTATTCTTCAAAATCTTTTAATACAGTACGAAATTATAATGTAGCTAATATTTACCAACACATCATATGCTTGTTTTTTCTATAATAATAATTATTTATATTTATTTTATATAATAATTATACCTCACTTTTTAATTTTCGAAAAATATTAAAATGCTATGGGAATGTCAAAACGTAATACTTATATTAGATATCCATGAATTATTGGGCATTTTACAAAATTATAGGACAATACTAAAAGATAAAGAAATAAAAAATCTTTACTAAATTACAAATGCAAAAGTTTATAAATTTTAATAAGTGATCCCTTGGCTGATCAAGGTTCTTCAAAAGATACATGATTTCACATAGTATGTTTACCATCATCTGAGGAGTCCTGAATTAATACCAATTGCTATAATCTGCTTTCTTCTTCTTCTTCTATGGACTATAAACTTCTATCATTCCAATCTCTGCTTTGCGACAGTTTTCCAGTTAGTAACTCTTAGAAGTTTAAAATCTGCCTCCACACAATCGGCCCACCTCAACATGGGCATACCCCTAGTTTTAGTTTAAAAAGGTATATAGTCGAATTTCTAAATATCTAGGATGATGGATACATTCGGCAGATGTGACCCGCAAACTTCATATGTCTTATCGTGATGAATTTAATGATATCTGCTACCCTAAATAACTTATAGAATTCAAAATTACGTGTTGCCTCCTCAATCCATTCTCATTCACAGCGCCAAACATATTTCTAAGAGCCTTTCGCTCAAAGATTTCCAAATGTGCAGCCTGTGATTGTTCAAGTCTCAGATCCTTGGTGAGCACAGGTCTGATGATTGCTTTATATAACAGAATTTTTGTATGTCTCTGAAAGAATTTCGACTTTAAGAAAGTTCTTAGACCATGAAGACAGCGATTAGATGTAAGAATACGTCTTTTATTTCAATATCTATGTCATTTAGAGTGTTAATGTTTGAACCAAGAAAAGTAAAATTATCAACCACTTCAAATTTAAAATTATTAGCCTTCAAATACTTACAGCTTCCTGAATTTTTAGTTATTGGCATATATTTCGTTTATAAATATTTCGCTTTATCATATATATTTCTTTTCTTTTAAGTTTTGCTTATCATATATATTTCGCTGTTGACTTCATTAATAATTAAATGCATCATTTCAGCCTACTTCTTAAGGGCAAGACTTGCCTCTAAAATGCCTAAAGTACTTTTAAAGGCAAATCTTGCCACTAAGCCACGAATCGGGCATTTTTCAATTTTTCAAGAAATTAACTTAAACTTTGAATTATTAATTAGCAATGTTCATTACAATATTATTACTAATTACTATTTATTTTAGTTTTTACAAATCTTATTTACTGTTAAAATATATATTAATAAGAATTATTAATTATTTTAAAAATTAATAACTAATAAAAATATTAAAATATTTTTCCTAATTACTTAAGCTGAAAATATGCGTTTGTAATAAAAAAATTTAACAAACATAAAATTATAATGATAATAAATAAAATTACAAAAATTAAAATTATAATTTATTATAAAATTATAATCAAGAGGTGGATGTTTTAATTTTTTTTTTTCTTTAAAAAAAATTGAAAATTTTCTTAAAATTCATACATGACTGCCACACAAACATTGTAAATAATTCAATTTGAGATACATTAAGGTATTTTTTTTATAAGCACGTAGTTTCTCAAAGAAGTACATAAACTAAGTAACAAAAAAAAAAATGTTTACTGTCCAGAAAAAAACATAATACACAAACGTAATGGTTATTTGAAACCTCTAAAAACTCTTTTTTGGGAGCTCTTATGATCTTTTAATGACAAGAAATCAGGATACCGTGCTGGTGATAAATTGCTTTTGCGCGTGTGCTTTTCTTCTCTTTAAAAAGAAGATTTAAGAAAGAGTTATATAAAATAAACACTGGAGAACGTTAGAAAAAGCACCTGTACTTTTTTTTTTCCATTTACAGTTTATTATTTTCAGATTCTATTAAACAATATTTAAAAAGTAGACATTTAATTTCACCGCTATATAACTATTGGCACATATTTGCTCACTATAAAACGTACGAATTTTATAATGGATTAAAATGTAAAATTGGTTGCAAACAATTCCAAAAATGACTTTCGAATATTGTGGTTTGTGTAAATTTGTTTACATATAATTATTGGCATATATTTACTGAGCTATAAAACATACAAATTTTATAATGGAATAAACTGTAAAACTGGTTGCAGACAATTCCAAAAATAGCATTCGAATATTGTAGTTTGTTTACATTTGTTTATATATAACTATTGGCACATATTTGATGTGCTATAAAATATACGAATTTTATAATAGATTAAACTGTAGCATTGGTGGCAAACAATTCCAAAAACGGCATTCTAATGTTGTATTTGTTTACATATAACTATTAGCACATATTTATTGAGCTATAAAATATACGAATTTTATAATGGAGATAAGCTATGAAATTGGTTGCAGACAATTCCAAAAAATGGCGTTCGAATATTTCGTTTGCTTACATATAACTATTGGCACATATTTGCTGAGCTTTAAAACTTACGAATTTTATAATGGGATAAACTGTAAAACTGGTTCCAGACGATTCCAAAAATGGCGTTCGAAAATTGTAGTTTTTTTACATTTGTTTACATATAACTATTGTTACATATTTGCTGAGCTATAAAAACATGTGGATTTTATAATGGATTAAACTGTAAAATTGGTTACAGTTTAATCCATTCCAAAATGGCGTTCGAATATTGTGGTTTGTTTACATATAACTATTGGCATATATTTACTGAGCTATGAAACATACAAATTTTATAATGGAATAAACTGTAAAATTGGTTGCAGACAGTTCCAAAAATGGCGTTCGAATGTTGTGGTTTGTTTACATTTGTTTACAAATAACTATTGATATATATTTGATGAGCTATAAAACATACAGATTTTATAATGGATTAAACTGTAAAATTGGTTACAGTTTAATCCATTCCAAAATGGCGTTCGAATATTGTGGTTTGTTACATATAACTATTGGCATATATTTATTGAGTTATAAAACATACAGATTTTATAATGGAATAAACTGTAAAACAGGTCAGACAATTCCAAAAATGGCGTCCGAATATTGTAGTTTGTTTACATTTGATTACATATAACTATTGGTTCATATTTGCTGAGCTATAAAACATACGAATTTTATGATGGATTAAGCTATAAAATTGGTTACAGACAGTTCCAAAAAATGATATTCGAATTTTGGAATTTGTTTACATATAACTACTGCCACATATTTGCTGAGCTATAAAACAAACGGATTTTATAATGAATAAAACTGTAAAATTGGTTGCAAACAGTTCCAAAAATGGCGTTCGAATGTTGTGGTTTGTTTACAAATAACTATTGGTATATATTTGCTGAGCTATAAAACGTACGAATTTTATAATGGATTAAACTGTACAATTAGTTGCAGACAATTCCAAAAATAGTGTACGATTATTGTGGTTTTTTTTACATTTTTTTACATGTTAAAATTTAACACTAATAGATTTTCCTCACCCCAGATTACATAGTTGGATAAGTAGTTTTAATTTTGCTATTATGAAGATAACTGTCACATTTCAATAAATTTGAAACTTAAAATATATATATATATATAATTTACATTATTTATTTTAGTTATCTGAGCATGTTGAGAGAAATGTCTTTGCTTTATAATTGAACATCAATTTTGTACAGATTTTGTAAGAAAAATGGACACTTTTCTTAATATTGGAGCCTCTCATTAAATGATGCCAAGATGATCGCCCAGAGTGGATGTTTCGGGCCTTGTTTTGGCTACTAAATTCAATGCTATAATAACAAGAGAGGAAAGATATCAGAAAATGGCAACTTTGTAATTAATTTGGCAATGTCACCATAAATGTCTAGGGGAAATAAATAATAGGGGGATATAGAGCGTATTACATTTTAATATGATATGCCGCATTTCCACTGAATTCTTAAATTCGATTTTTAAGAAATTATTTACAGCATTAGCATTTTGCAAGTAAATAAGGATGTTTCATTGAACAATATTGAAATAAAATGAGTCTTTTGTGATAAATGTGATAAATGTTTTTTGCTTTAAAAAACATCTCGTATCAAGCGTTTTTAACAACAATACTACGAAACCCACAAAATAAATAAATATTATAATACAATACTATCAATAATTGTCATTGAATAGTTTTATAGCGTAGATTCATAAATGTTCCTTAATATTTAAAATATTTCAAGGAGTACTCTTTTATCGCTGAAATTTTAATAACACTCATATTTTGTTAAAAATAAAAAGATATTTAAAAATAAAAGAGACTAAATTGAACCATATGCTTGTAAAAATGCTTAAAAACAATTAATTTTCTTTTAATATATCAATAATGATTTATCATATTTAGGTTTTTGTTTACAAAACAATCAGTACAGAATTTTATATACTTTTAAATTCCAAAATTAATCAGACAGTTAAAGAAATCTGGATAAAGTAAATTTAATTTTGGAAATTTTTTAAAATAAGCATTGATAACGATTTTTTTCTGATTAGCATTTTATGGTTTATTGTGTAAAAAGGATAACTTAACTGTTTGATGCAAACGATACGACTCTAGAAAAATAAATTATTTGCATTTAATCAATATAAAATGTTAACTATTAAAAAAATTAAACTTTTAAAAATAAGTAATAATGCCTGGATGTATTTGAATATTCACGGAATAAGAATGCACTTCCAAATATGGGGTACCGACTCGATTTCAGAACTCTTTAAGTAAGGTCTCAAAATATAAGATTAATAGTATTTGTTGGTTGAGCTTCAATATTTCCTATTTTTTATGTAATAAAAATCTAAACCATGTATTTTAACCTCTTTCTTTCCATTTTGATTTTAATTATCAGTCTTTTTCCGCGTCTGTCATAAATGAAAATGGATAGATAGTAAGCAAATTCTTTTTTTCATTTTTAGATTCATGGTATGACGTTCTTCAACTCTGACATCTGACCTCATATTAACTTTTAATATTAGTAAATTTAATATCAATTCAGTATAATATCTGCCTTGTCAATTTTTTCAATAAATGTAGGGCTTTACTACTACTACTATATTACACCACATCACTGTGCCTAGATCAGAGATAGCCCCTGTACATGATGTGCCTGAATGATGTGGGTGAAATTGAATGGACACACGATGGAGGTGGGGAAATTTTCGTAAAATTTACTTTTTGCGGTACAGAAGCTGAAAAACGAGGAAAACTCTTACAAAAATAGTAGAAAATATATAAAAAAAATGATCAATATGAAAGGCGATAATTTATAAAAATATAAAAAATACATAAGGTAAATTATTAAAAAAATTAAAAACAATGCAATACAAAAAAACACACCATTGGAGAATATATAAATCAGACAGCGGAAGGAATATTCATCAAAGCAATTACATTGTAGTGAAAGAATAATTAGACAGAAATAATAATAGAACAGGAGTAACAGCTAATAAATAATTGGATAGTAGAAACAGATGGTGCAAAAATTATGAACAATGGAAATATAAATAGCAGGAAGATATTATGTCTGAGAAGAGATAATAAACATAGTGCATAGCTAAATAATTGGTATTTACATAATAATTATCAGGGAATGTACAAATTAAAAACTGACATGAGTATGGAATAAAATAAATTGTTTCAAAATTAGTTTATCCTAGATACAATGTATACACCTACGTAGATTATTTTATAAAGCAAAATTACATTAAATATGTACACAAGCATAAATGATTTCATTTAGCAAATTACCATAAATATACAAACATAGTATATAAACTCATGTAGATTATTTTATAAAGCAAAATTACATTTAATATACTCTCAAAATATATTTGCACAGATTTAACTTATTATAAAAGCAAAATTATCTTAAATGTGCACACAAGCGGCCGGTTTAATAAATCGCTTATATTAAAAATGTCGGATCTAAAAACGTTTTAGAACTTTATTTTTAACAGAATATGGTTTTTTAAAACTATTATTAACCTTTTACATATAATTAAAAATTAAACTGATAAAATCTGCAAAAATCTACGAAGCAAAATTAACACCAGATAATAATAAAGTACGGACCATTACAAAGACTTGCAAACCAATACAGGGTACACAGAAAAATTTTTCAAAGCCAGAACTGACCACATTTTCACATGCACTGAGAGTTTAGTTGATCCCAAAAATATTGTAGAAAAATTATTCTAAAAATATAGATTTCATTTGATGCTAAATCAAACGAACATCCTCAGCATGCTTAATTTAAAAAAAAAATGTTATAAATGATTAAAGGAAATTCTGATTCAAAATGATTCCAAACCTTCAAACGATTACGCAGATTACATCTGATGCGACACGATAACCTTTTATATTTAATAAAAAAAATTATAAATGATTAGAGATAATTTGTTTGTGTTACTTTTTCAAAATGTTTGTCCACTAATTCTTCCACTTGGTTAATTCTTCCACCATAGTCATTTACCCACTTTAAATCAGAAAAATATTGTAGAAAATTCTGATTACTCTAAAAATATAGATTTCATTTGATGCTAAATCAACCGAACATCCTCAGCATGCTTAATTTAATAAAAAAAAATGTTATAAATGATTAAAGGAAATTTGTTTCTGATGCTTTTTCAAAATGTTTGCCCACTAAACCTGGTCGTAAAAAATTATCGTAAAAAATTCTGATTACGCTAAAAAGATAGATTACATCTGATGCTAAATCAAACGATAACCTTTATAATTTAATAAAAAAAATTTTTATAATTTGTTTGTGTTGCTTTTCAAAAATGCTTGTAATTTATTATAAAAAAATTTTAAAAATGATTAGAGATAATTTGTTTTGTGTTGCTTTTTCAAAATGTTTGTCCACTAATTCTTCCACTTACATAGTCTTCCATCCTCCCACCTACTTTAATTGATCAGAAAATATTGTAGAAATTTCTGATTACTCTAAAAATGTAGGTTCCATCTGATGCTAAATCAAACGAACAGCCTCCCATACTTAATTTAATAAAAAATGTTATAAATAATTTGAGCTAATTTGTTTTATGTTGCTTTTTCAAAATCTTTGTCCACTAACCCCTGGTCATTCCACCTACTTTAATTGATGCTAAAAAATATTGTAGAAAATTCTGATTACCCTAAAAACGTTCCATTTGATACTAAACAACACGAACAGCTTCTTCATAAGTAATTTAATAAAATAAATGATATCATTTATTAAACCTAATTTTTTTTTTTTTGTTGCTTTTGAGAATGTTTGTCAATTAATCCCTACTTAGTTGACCAGAAAAGTATTCTGGAAATTCTGATTACACTAAAAAGATAGATTCCATCTGATGTTAAATCAAATAAATAGCCTCATCATATATAATTTAATAAAAAAAATTGTTATAAATGATTATAGCTAATTTGTTTTCATTGTTTTTTTCAAAATTTTATTCAGTAATTCTTCCACTCTTAGTCGTTTTCACCACTTTAGTTGATCAAAAATATTGTAGAAAAATTCTGATTATTCTTATAGATGGGTGCCCTGTCTGATGCTAAATCATACAGGAATAGCATCCTCGTATATAATTTAAAAAAAAAAATGCTATAAATGATTATAGCTAATTTGTTTTTCTTGCTTTTCAGAATGTTTGTCTCCTTACTCCTTGGTCGTCCCACTTACTTGAGTGCCTATGCAACCAAAAAAGAAGACCAAGACTATTAGTGCCACTGGAAGAA
>BPLR01016992.1:0-117911 GCA_021605095.1 Caerostris extrusa
AAAAACATGTTTCATTTTAAAATTAAGTTAAATGAAATAAAACATGGTTGTTATTATGTAGTGGTCTAATATTATACATTAAAATGAGCAAGCATGTTTCGTGATAACACATATTTGTAAACAAATATTTTAATATTTGTTTTAATATTATTGGTCTTATTTTACTTCTTAAATAACAATACTTTTGTTAAATTCAGATTTTTCATACCAGTAATTAAAAAAGTAATTTTAAAGTAAGTAAATTTCTAGGTGCAGAATGCTAAAGTAGTAAGCAGTTTAATGTAAAGTGTGGTTTAGGTTTTATGGATGAATACATCTTTTTCTGCAAATTTTTAAAATTTAATATATTTTTCTTTTTCTTCGTAAATTTCTTAATGCTAATTTAACAAAACATATAAAATATTTAAGAACTAAAGAAAGCCAAGCAAATTGTATTCCAATGAATACCATCACGCTTGAATCAAAGGTAACGAAGCAAAGGCACGAGTTTTGCCCTGATAAGAAATGAAACCATGTGAATATTGGAGCAAGTTCCACCAGAGTCTTTCAATAAATATATTCATAGGGAAATTTTAAGGAACTGAAAAATATTTAAGTTATGAAAATAATCTCATAACTCAATCTGAGAGGCAAAAGTGGCACACTGCCAAGACACCTGGAAAAATCTTTAACATTAGACCACGCAAAGAGGCGGTTACCAACTTTCGATTAAGAACCGGACACGATTGTCTTGCGGAACACCTCGCCAACAGGATAGGTGTCCTCGCCTGAACACTTGCCCAATATGTAGAGCTGGAACCATGAATTCAAGAACATCTTTTTGAAATGTCCGGGACGAGCGAGAGTGCCACCAGCGCCAAAGCTTGAAGTGCTTACACGGAGTTTGCATTGGGAGTCCAGGGGCTTCATGGACTAAAAAGCAAAAGTGTCTACCCTTTATATTTACTCTCCACTTTTGACTTTTTGTGCGGTGTGTGAGACCAGAACTTGGTGTCCGATTGCTGTCTTGCTGTGTGTTTGCTTTTTGTTCTGCTTGATCCTTCTTTGTAGCAGTGCGATCCTTATTGTATAATGGACTGATTTCCAATAAAGCCATATGTTGCACAACAACAATTTGGCAACATTAAGTTTCGTGTTAACTTGGTTTCGATGTATATGAAACCACTGAATCTGAAATATGGATTCCATTTAGAAATTCACTGTGAATAAATAAATAATCTGAAAATATTTAAGAATAGAAGCAGATTCAAATTATATTATTACGATTTTTGGGTTATTTATTTATTACTATTTTTTTATTTTATTGCTAAGATTATAATTTCTAACTAAAGCATTTGGCGAGCATTCAATCTGCAGGCAAAAAAATGGAATTTGATATCAGCTTTCAGCTGCTATCATAAACATAGCAGTTAATATTACTGAGTGAGCATTTATTGTATTTGTTTATTTTTGCTTAATTCTATTTCGGAACTGTTGCACCATTAGCGAAAGGAAACAGGCGAGCTGTTTTTTATTTTCCAAGTTTTCGCCGATAACATTCGGAGAATCAGAAACAAGAAAGAACTTTGTTGTTCACACAATGAAGTTGATTAGAATGGGAATATAAAATATGAATGTCCACGCTACTTAGATGATGACGAATGGAACAATTTCGTCTGATAGTAAATCGTCCTTTGTTTGACAGAGTTCTGCAGTTTACTCGTCCATTTTCAATCGTCTGAACAAAGTATCCAAATGGGTATCGATGAAAGCAGATGATTAAAAAATGTTTTATTTCTCTTACCTTTTTGGGTGGCTTACAAAGAAGCAGTATCCATTAAAAAAAAACATTTTGAAAATTCGATTCTGTCTCCACTTTTTCTTCACTCTATTGCAGAAAGTCCTTTTATAAATAATTTTCAGATTCAGTTTTTTTTTTTTTTTTTAAGTTAGAACAAATTTCCTCTCTCACGAAATACACACTTTCCATCTCTCTACTCATTTTATTACGTGTTTCATTTTTTCCATTTGTTTTCTTGTTGACTAGGGCAGAATTGAAGAATGTGAAAAATAAATTTTCCCAACGCGTCCACGCTTCGTCACTGACAGTATTATTATTGATAATTTATATCTTCCAAATATCTTACTTATAAATTTTCTCCATATAAAGGCTAAAATTAATTGACAAGAATTTAATGAGATAGATTGTATTTGAAAAACTACTTAACATTAACATCCAGTGTCATCCACTGCAAGTTTCAAAAATGTTTGAACCGGTGGATGAATAAAAGTATTGCAGAAGACTATTGAAAATTTGAACAAGATATATATGTGTGAACTAATGGTGAAGATTGAAGAAGAAAAGAATGAGTTAAAAGTCTGACACTATTTTCTTACCTGAGCTGGCTATCACGGAAAAAGCTAATTATTTTAGAATTTTAAAAAGTAAATCAGAGTGAATTTCTTTGGCGTATTCATTAATATAGAAGTGACAGTTGTATGTTTAAATTTTTGTGTGACTTCAGCTTAAATTCATTAACTGATTATTTCTTCTTGATTATATATTATTTTATTACTTCTAAGGATAATTATTTCTTGATGCATAGTTTTGCACTTCATGTAGGTATCGATGAAAGTAGATGATTTAAAAAATGTTCTTATTTTTTATTTGAGCTGGCTTCTGGAAAAAAAAAAAAAAAAAAGATGTTGAAAAGCTAATTATTTTAGAATTTTTAAACTAAATGGAGAAATTTCAAAAATAGTGTATTGAGAAATGATCTGTACATATGTTTATGGTGATATTAGCTTTATTCAAGAGCAATTACATGAGTTAATTTTCTTCTTAGTTATATTATTTAGTTATTTCTTGACATTATTTTGTTCAATAATAGAAGATTAACTAACTGTTAAAACAGTTGTAACTTAAATTAAAATATTGCTACAATAAATGTCCTTCATTTTTGGCTTATTATTTAATTGAATACTAAATTTTTTTATAAAATGGCGAAAAGTAGGTTGGGTATTAAAAGAAAGAATTTGCGATACTTAAAATTATTTGTAGTTCATATAAATGCAAACAATAAAAATGTTTTATATTTATTTTAAGCGAGAATATTGCTTCATTTGATTACGGAACTTTAACAAACAAAAAATAAGATCTGTTTAATTGTTGATTGTTTCTGAGATTATGTTAAAAAAAAAAAAAAAAAAAAGGAATGCAAATATTGGGCATTCTTTATGAGGATTTACGAAACAGTATAATGTCTTAAATACCTTCTTCATTTACATGTTATTTGATTGTATTAAACAGACATGATAAGTGTATATTTTGCAGAGTTGTTTTGATATACTATGCTCATGTTCGGTTAGTTGAATGATGAGGAGAGAAATATTTTACTGTTGTGTAACATGTATTTGAGGAATTTTTATGATGTTCTAAACTCAGGGCACGGTAAGGGTAACAAGTTAGTACTAAAAGCAAATAAGAATTTATAATTTGAAGAAGTTATAATGATCAGTGGGATGGTTTCAAGAAACATGTTTTATTTCGGAGATCATTAGGTCAAAGCGTGGTTTCAATAAAAAAATTTCAATGATGCATTTTTTTGTTACAAAATCTAAATTTGGGACGTTGTAAGCATTTTGTATTTATTTTTAACAATCAGTGTACAGGTTGATTATAATTAGGAAGTTACACTTCAAAGTGAGCAAAAGGGCATTCGTCACGTGGTTTCAAATTTGAACTGAGGATGCTTGAGGAAGGAAGTACGGTATCAAAACGGTTCCAAAGTGTATTAATAGTTGGCATGTAAGAGCGGCATATAAAAGAAAGTGATATTTGCTTCTGAGTGATGTTTTTTGAATCGAAGTGACAAGTTTATTTGGCGTGAGTTGCACATTCAATCTGTAGTGTCAATGATTGCTGTTTGGTTTTTTTAAAAATGGACTTCCAGTCATTCAACAGTTGTGACGCTGTTAGTGGTGGAAGCATCACCGAAGGCAAGTTAATACTCAAATTGGTGGGAAAAATCAGAGGGCATTTTTTTGAGTGCCATACCGTTTCCCCCTTCCTCAAATGTCTTCTTTGATTTTTAAATTTGGGTCCTCATTGACGAGAGTGGTTTATTTTATAGCATTTTTGTGGACTTTTAATTATAATCATCCTGTATATTAAAATAATTTTGATATAAAAGAGCATGCAATTTTTTTTTTTTTTATTGCTTTGTATTTTTTACAAAATATCATTTTCAAAACATACTTTGATATCATAACTGCTGAGTTAGATCAAGGGCAAGAGAAAAACAATGCATCTATTTTCCAGCACTGCTTTTTGTGTTTTGAAAGTTGGAAAAAAAAGAAGCGTTGCTGGCCTTTCAACTTCTCATCCTCCTATGGTAATCATCAGAATCATAAGTTGAAAATTTCGTTGTGCCAAAAGCATAATAACTTTTTGAGAAGGATTTATAGGTATTATTGAGTTAGCATGTATTGTCTTCTAGAATGATCGAATGTTCCCTTCTATGATTCCACATCCATCAACATACTACTGTGTCCAAAAGTAAGACCATTTTCCAGTTCCACTAATTTCCAGGGCTTTACGTGGGTTTCAAATTTTTTTTTTTTGTAGGTTTTGCATGGCACTAATCCACTGTGATTTTGTCTTCCTTCTTATTATTATTTATTATTTTATGTTACTGATATTTATATGTGTATTATATTTATTCTGGGAAATTTCACGTCAAAAAATATTATGAAATATTTGATTAAAACTTGAACTTTATTTAAGTGATTCATGAAGCGTTTTTTGAAATGTTTGAATTCATTGAGCAAAGAACTTGCATTAAATTGAGTTTACAATGGAAAACATATAGAATGTTTGAAGAAGGCATTTGTTGAGCTTTCCCATATCAGAAAGAATGCTTACAAGTGGAAGACAGAAAGCATTGAAGACGAAGAGCTCTCTGGTCGACCATCAACCTCAACCAACGAAGCTCATGTCCAAAAAAATTAAAGATTTGGTGCTTTTGCAAACCATCGATTTACAATTAGAGACCTTGCTGCTGCTATTGGAATTTCAAAAGGATCAGTCAATTCCCATTTTGGGGCCTCAAAGGCGTCAAATCTCGATTGGTACCGAAAACACTGAATGCACAATTGGAGAAAAAAAAGCTGGCTTTAATGATGCATTGTAAGAAGGAAGGATTACTTTTGAAGGTGATGAAATAAATTTGAAAGAATAAATAAAGAGTTTTTGAAAAAAAAAAAAAATAAGTGGTCTTACTTTTTTTGGGCACAGTAGTATGTATTTTTATAAGAGTAGTGAAGCACTGGTATGGAGTAAAGATGTATGCCCTAAACATTGTATATATATTTTTTTCAGTAAACATGGCTATGTGCACACCCTCAGCTACAAGTGCATATTAACATTATGTATGAAAATGTATTTGTGGTACACTTTTGTAATTATAATCTATCATATTATTCATAGTATAATTTAGCACAGGTAAAATTATAATATATCAAAGAAAATCATTCAAACATTAAAAATTATGTAAATTTTATTTTTCAAAATACATTTATGCATAAAATATGCATGGGGCTTTCTGTGTGGATATGCGGATGAGTGTTGTATGTGTGTGTGTGAAAGCATGCATACACATGTATGCCTTATCATGACAATGCATGCATGTAGGTTTGTGATTGTGTTTATATGTATGTATTTATATATACATATATATCATATGTATGTTGCATCTTTATTAAGCAAATGAAACAAACTTTTTATAAAAATTAGTGTTTACAATTTAAATATTTGTTATACTTACAGATGTAAAGTTACTCCTAAGTCACGAAGATCTTTTACTGACAATAACGGTGATATTATATCTTGGCCATATCTATCATAAACCAACACCTAAAAAAATAGAAGTCATTTTGATTTGTGCAACAGGAAAATATTTATCAATGAAATTCCCATTAATTAACCTTTTCCACCCATTCCCAATATATGTTGGCTACCAATAGTTTAGAAAGCGTAACAAAAGCACTTATACAAATAAATATGTGAAATTCTATAAAAATTTCAGTCCCAGCTTTAGTTGCATTATCTTATGTATCATTTTAATATTTTTTACTACTTATTTACAAAAAATATTTATTATTTTTATATGTTATTTAAAGTAACATAATTCCATGTACATACTTGCATGTAAATTTACAAGACAAAATTAAAAAGCTTTTTTTTTTTAAGTGAACTGTTTGATATGCAGAGCCCCAAAATATTTTCAGGACATCTATCTTTTTATATTTTTGATACTTTACCATTAATAGGGCACCATTTTTCATTGATTGCAAAAAAAAAACCATGGAGATTTAAGTCAGCAGCACAGAGTTGAGTTTAAATAAATGTCTATGCTTTTATTACAAATTATAATTTAAATTTCTTGCTCTTTGCATTTCTTTCTTTTTTTTTTTTTGCCTACTATCTTAAAGAAAACTTGACACTTGACTTTAAATTTCAATTGTGATTTTTTTTATTTAAGTATACTATATTGATATTTAAACAATTAATGATATCATTATTTTTATATTTATTTCAGAAGCACATTAAAAGTTAGAAAGGGTTAATTAAATATTCACTTATAAAAATGGAGGAATAATTTCAATTTAAATTATGAAAAATTCATATATATATAGATATATATAATTGCAATAGAAGGCTACCACAATGTTAAAGAGCAAATGTTTTACTTTTTACAGTAGAAAGGCCATTACAATCTAAAAATACTCATTTAGTACTAATAATATGGTACCTATAAATTTAATATTTTTAAAGGATTTTAATTTCTTGTAACAAACTACAGTAGAGAAATGTTGTTTAAATTAATCAAATACTATAGCTTTAAAGTTGCATTAAAAAAACATTGTTTTATACAAAAACTATTTTTAGTCAATAAAAGTCAAACTGTTTTACGAGTTCATTTAAAACCAGTGAATTTATTTTACAAATTTTTCTAAATAGATTAGTAAAGAAAATAGTATATAAAATTACAGTAAAGAATCAAGACTATATATAAAAATCCAAACAGGAGTTGGAAATCAAGTTTGTTTTTTTTTTTTTTTTTGCTAACTTTCCAACATTATAAAGGTCACCAAATCCTTGCCAATTAATAAGTAGTTTTATTTGGAATGGGTAATGGCATTTCAATCTAACACATTTTTTCTTGGCCCTACTGCAAACAGAAAATACTAATGCTTTAATAATCCTTAATAACATTTTAGTGTACGTTTGTAATTTCAAAGTATAATTGTACCAAAAGAAGTTTTAAAGGTTCTGCTTCTTTCCAAATAAAGAAAGATATCTTATACTGTTAAGCCATCAAATATAAAATTCAACAGTCTTCCTGCATTTCGCCCTTTAAGAACTGTGTTTTGACACAATTCAAATATTTTATTCGAAGATGACAACTACATACGAATCGATTTAAGTATTTAGAAAATCCCATACCTTATCACAGTTTTTTTAAAGAATGCATGTGTGCTTATTCAACTATAATCCATTAGCTAATTTAAACGATTTTAAAACATAAAATAACTTGAGAATAACAAAATTTAAAAACAAACATATGTAACCAATTTTAGAACTTCAAACTATTTTCTTTCATTTGATAATTTAATGATTTACCTTCCAAACTGGCTCTGCAACCGAAGCTTTTGAAACATTTGCATTGAAATTCAGCATCCGTTTTAAGGCATCTAAAAAATATACACAGATATTAGTAGATGCATTTTAAAACTATTTAATTAAATGATAATAATTAATGATTAATTTCATCTATGAAAGTAACTAATTTAAAACTATCATATGAACTTATTTATTCACAAAGAAAATGTTTCTAAAATTAACTTTTATAATTTATTTAATCGGAAAAACATAATTAATTTTTTTTATATAAATTATATTTTGAATGAAATTAATCTTACTTATTTGCTTTTCCCTCAGCACAGAACCCATTTTTTCAGTTATAGTAAAACTACCTTTACATAAAATATTTCAAAAATTAAGTCTGTGTACTATGACTAAACTATTTTATTTTTCATATTTACATTAACGTGTCAAATCGGCATAACAACATCAGGACTTCCTAACTTTCAAACAGTTGCCACAGGAAGAACAATATTAAATTTTAAAGTAAAAAAATTCAATGACTTAAAAATAAGTAATAGAAAATACTCATGTATCAAAATTTTGAAATTTTATTTAAAATTTTAATTTATTTTTCGTCTAAATTCAATTTTAAACGTTTATTTAAGCTATTTCTGTTTCATAAAAAAAAGAAGGTTATAGTAGAGATACTTTTCAACTTTCAAGAAATTAATTTACAGGCTGTTTCTTCCCTATTTGTTCCGCCAGTTCGAGTAAATTCGAAAGTCACTTTTCATCTTGGCGATTTACCTTTTCAAACCAAACAGTTACCTCATCATATCATAAAATTTCTCTTTTTGAACAATACAAAAATGAACATTGGAAAGATAGAATCATTTTAGCCTCCGACGCCTCTAAGACAGAACTTAAACATTCAATAGCGATCATTAATTCCTTTTCACAAGAGTCTTTATCTGGACAGATTTCAAATCATAATAGTATTTTCACAGGAAGAAGCCCTAGCACTCCTGTTAACTCTTTCTACTTATGTTCGTTCTGCTCATAAATATATTATTCTCAGATGATCCGTTCTTCTAGCGTTACAAAAATTGTAACATACATTCTAAATATCATTCAGTTTCTGGGTAAAAACTTCAAGATCTTAGCAATAGTATTTCATCAATTGAATTAATCTGTCCCCAGGACATGTTTATTTAAGGAAAATTAATTTATTTTCGAAATCTGCAACAGATTCAGTAATCTTTCATTATTTCACCGGAAGATCTCATCTTCAACAAAAAAAGAAAGCAAAAAAGCAACGGAACAGTGGTTATGCTCAGGAACTATGCACTTGAATAATATTAAACCTACACACAGACTTTTTTCCTAATAATCGAAGGGAAGATACTCTGGCACAGGTTTCAAAAACTTTCAAGAAAAACTCCACAGAGGCTAACCTCTTCTCCATTATGTTTAATCTGCAAAACTCCAGAAACAGTGGAACACATTTTGTTCCAATTTGTTTTTGTTTTGACACTATTGATATGTCTGGAGATTTTATTATAAAACAACTGTAATTTACAATTCCTACGAAAAGTAACCCCGTCTTCTATGGGGTAAAAGCTCTTTATCATTTTTAGTTTCAAGTACTAGTAGTACTTCATGCGTTCTAAATCATCGTCTAAATGCTAAAATGTTTCATCGTTTGATTAGTATTTTATCCATTTCTTTCTTTCTTTATTGTTAATTGTTAGAAAGTGTCGACAATTTATGGTATTTCAGAAGGTATTTTGGACTCCTGAAATTTCAAGGTGATTTCAGTGTTTTCGAATTTTTCAATGATTTTGGAATTTTAAATTTTTGAGTGTATTTTAAGGAGGTCTTATTTTCACTTTCTGACGGTAAAATATTAGGATAATTTGAGATAAAGCAGCGTCAGCGAGCATACATCTCAAAGCGCCAAGTCAAGTCAAGTCAAGTCCTATTTGTTTTGTTTTGACACTTGAATGGAATTTTATTGCTTTCTTTTAAAAAAGAGAAAACGATTTCAATCATTAGTGCATTCTTTTTCAATGAAATCAAATTTGTTCTAATGGCATATGCTTAGGAATTCTCGTTGCAAGAATTTCATGCTTGGTGACAGGTAAAAAACTTGGTTTATATTTGCATTGCTGTAGTTTCGAATGTACTGTTTTGTTACAGTGAAAACTAGAAACCTTGATTTAATTAAATTGTTAAAAGAATTTGAAACAATTACTTATTTGTTTATGTATTGTTTTATTTTTCATATACTTATTTATTATTTCGGGAAGTTTATAATTAATAAAATAAATATCTAAAAGATGGCTAGCACTTACATAAAAAATACAACCAAAAATTAATTAAAAAGTGCTAAGCAATTTTTTTTAGAATTAGATGTACTTATATTTAAAATGTATTGAATACTAAATACAAAATTGGTGATTATTTTATCAACACTTTAATTTATATTTATTGGATTGGATTTGGTTATTTGTAATATGTCTAAGAACTTAATTGTTTATAGTAAATCTTGAAGGTATTTTTGTTTTTAAAAATCATAAGCAAACATATATTGTTTAATGAAGTTCAAAGGAATCATTCTAGACGAAATTTTGGATAGATTATGTAGAAAATTGGAGGAAAAATTATTTTGGAACTAAATCTTTAAAGACTTGATGTCATTAAAAAAATTTAATAAATTAGTATTTTTAATATTAATTAGTTGTTTTTATTGTTATTTCTAATTGTTTATTTTAATAAATATGCTCCACTTAATAACTGTGTTTTATCCAAAGTTATTAATCTTGAATTTATTATAGCCATCTAATTGGTTTCAAGAGAAAATTTTCACTTTCATATATGAGTGGCCTTTTCAGTAGTAATTATTTTAGTTAGTTCAATATTATTTTGAACATTCATTTACTATTTATGTTAATAATCTAACTAGGATCTGTAAGGAATTATAAACTTTGTTTTAATTTGTTAAAGTCGATGCTCAAAGAATTTAAAAAACATATTTTAAATTGCATCATTCCATTTTGATTTTGAATAAGCACTATTTACTTGTCTTTTAAATTTTTAGTTTAGTATATCTTCTCCTTGCTCTTTATAAATTTTTTTTTTTAATACTTCATGGAACGACTACAGCAAGAGGGTCTGCTTATTTTTGACGATTTCTTACACCCTTTACCAATTCTCCCTTAAATAAAAAAAAAAAACTACTGCACTTTCAGTTTACATTTAACTGCAGCAAGCATTTATATGCTATGTTTGTATGTTCAAGTAAATAGATCATATGACGAGTATCATCTTAATTTGAGCGACCATGCAGGAAAATCCTTAAGAGTCTGTCCTGTGCTTTGATATAAGCCCTCATTCCTGTGTAGCTCTGGCATGTTGCTATGCTTAACATAAAACTGCACTCTCAACACTGATCTTTCTCTCATTGAGTATAAGTTACAATACATTGTACTACATGTTAAGTATGGTTGTAACAGTAATTAAATAAATACTTTAAAAATAATCTGAGCACAGCATTCATATTCAATTCATAAAAGCAAAGGAATTCAAAAGAATCTTTCATCCTCTCTGTCAGTTGATGGTAATGCATATCATCCTTGCATGACCATATCAAATGAATAAAGAAAACAGTACAGTTTTAATAATTTAAGAAAACTTCAGATCTGTCATCAGATGATGTTGACACACAATAAACTATTAAACAATCCAAAAGTAACTGTTTCAACAAGACGACCAGATAAGCACAGGAGTGCAAGCACTCTAATCAAGGATAGGAACAGATATAATATCATAAAAATAAAGTTAACAAATTTAAAAATATGAATAAATATGGTAAACAGATATAATTATTCAACATATACAGTTTAGATATTAATCATAAAAATAAAGGTATCGGAAAAACATGGAGTTGAAACGATCATTGACCTTTCATACAAAAAAGGAGAGCTTGGCAAATTAGAGTCCTAAATTGCAGGTTCTCTTACTTTTTAGCTCTAATAATAAATTCTGTTATTAATATTGGAAAAATACCACTGTAAAACGATTACATATTTGTTTTATTGAGTAATTTGTAATTTCCTGGACATAAGACAAAAAATAAGATACACATTATTACTTTATCTAATACTTTTTTTCAGTAATAATCAAAAAGTGTTATGTAAATATTCATACTCATTACAAATTTAAATTAAATATATTCATCCCAATTCCATTATTTTATGAAATTGCAGGCCTTGAGTTTATGATAAATCAACAAATGCTAATCAAAATATTGAATTTGATTCCAATAAAGTAGTGATTGTCTTAAAATTGTGAAAATCACATTAAATATGTTAAAATATGCAGTTAAAATAATGATTATTTTTCTTTTAATATTTTTGTCTATTGTTAGTTTTCAATTGTCTTTCATGTTTAGGTGAGTTATAATCTCATAACTCATGTTTTAATTTTTTTTCTACTTTTTTTTTGATATATGTTTTTGATAGCATTTTTTTTATTTGCTTAGAAGAATTAATTATTTTTTTTTAACTAAAAATAATTTGATATTTGATGGAATTTTACAGTTGTATTCACTGGATACCTAGATGAATTTATATATTTAGTTACTATTTTTTAATTCTTTTTAACTTTAAGAATTTATTCATATACTGAAACAGAACAAAAAAACAAGTAGCAGAAAATATTTTTCAATATACTTTTAATGTATTATAAATATAAAACTATTTTTGTATGCTTGTAATATTTCCAATTATATTCTTTTCTCTACAATTTTAGGAATTTACTTGCTGTAGTCTATAGAGCATTGAGTAAATAATGGACTCCTTTTCTGGAAGCTGGAGTGAAATTCTTGAAGAAATGCTTCCTCGAAATGAGTGTGACATCTGTGTGCCTCCATTAGATATAGGGCCTCCACCTTTGCCTGCAAATTTCCAAGATAAAGCCATATTATCTGGTAGCTGCAATGTGTGTAGCGTGCTTTCAGATGTGGAAATGAGGCCTATACGTAAGATACCATTTCTTCCTGGTTAGTGCTAATTGTTTGTTATATTCTTTTATTTAAATATTAACTTCAAAGTTAAAAGTAAGAACTTGCAATTATTAATCACCTCTATGCTAAAATGCTTAATTTGTCTTGTTTCAGAAGTAACAGATGCTTCATTATTACCTGTTGCAGCTACTTTTGTTGTTGGAATCTTATTTGTTTTTATAACTGCAGTAATTCTTCTGTTGAAAATTAAAAAGTAACTTTTAATTACAATTCTGAATTGTTTTTTTCTCTTAGTATTTAAATCTGTTTTATTTTTTATATGTATCTGTGCTTATCAAGAAACAATAAATACATTATAACATTTGTAAGCAATAAAATAAAAATCTTTAAAAAGATTATTACCTTTTTTTTTTTTAATGCGTATGAATACAGGATTTGAAATGGCTATTAGTGATTACTATGTTAATCTTATAGTATTATTTTCTTTTCAAAAATGTGTTAAAAAATTTTTTTGTTTATGATTTTTCTATATTATGTATATTTTTTTTTTCTCATATTGTATGTATTTAATTTGTACTTTTTGTCCATTTTATAGATTTATTTCATTTTGTAGAATTTATTAAATTAAAGATAATATATTTGAAATTTATGTATGGTTATTGAACCATTTTATTTATTTATTTTTTAAAATACATATGAATTGAATTTTACTAAAATTGAATTATGTTGAAATTTTGAATATTGCTGTAGTAATTATTTTTCTTGATTTTTATAAAATTTGCATTAAATTACTAAGCTTCTTTTATTTATCAAGCCAATTAGGATAATAATAATAAGTTTTAGATTGTTTTTCTATTTATGTAATTGAACATTAAAATTATTCTTTAATTTTTTTTTTTATAGATGCCAAGCATTTATGCCACATTGTAAGTATTTTTCATTAAATATTTAGTTATAATTTTGTGATTTTTCTTCAATACTTTTGTTGTAATAAGAAATTATTATTCTTTATTGTATATTGTCATTATTGTTCTTTATTCTATATTGTCTTCTCAACTATTAAATCTGTCAATATAGGAAAATTAAAAGCTTAATATGAAAGACATTTGTATAGGGAATGTTTATTTAAGCTATCAATGTCAACTCAATTTAACTAAAGCCTTTTCTCCTTTCAAGCTATATTAGATAAGGAACCAAGTCTAGTACTTGTGGCTTTTGTAAGAACTTTATTTTGATTTAAGTATTCTAATTGTGTTATTAGTACACAAATTAAACTATTTCTAGGTCTTTAGAATATATAAAAATTATTAATTTAAATTCAAATAAATTTTTAATTACAACAGTTTATTCTATTAATTCAGTTCTATAAAATTAAGAATTTACTCTATTAAATTTCTTTTTTTCTGCAGTTTTAAGCTGCTTAAATAATTTGCATGAATAGGAACTTCATCAATAATTTTATAGTTGAATGTAGTTCATTTTTAATTAAAGTTTTAATATCTTACTTCTTGGCAAGTGATACAAAATTTCTGTATTGGAACTACAATTTTCTTACTAAGAAAAGTTTACAGATATTAGTGATAGATATAAAATCTATTTTTTATCTCTTATTTTGATGACATAATTTTTAAATAGAATGTTAAAATAATTATAATTATTTATAAATATTCTATTCTTAACAATTACAAAAATTAGTATGTTTTATATATTTTCTGATGCGTGATAAATTATCTCATATTATTAAACAGTATTAATTCTATTATATTTCTAAAGTAAAAAGAGGAGCAATAATATGGAAGTTTATATGTATGGTGGATGAAGTGTAATTGAGATATAAAGTTGTATAAGATTATAATTTAATCGTAGTGCCCTGATATGCTTTGGAAGAAACATTGACTCTTTATAAGATTGGATTTAATATTCTGTTCTAAATCAAATTTATGCCTATTATTGTTAATTCTTAGACTCTTTAATTTATATTTTTAAAAACTATTATATTAGTTTTTTAGGTTATGGCAATTTTAATATAATCTAGCTCAGTGTGTGTGGGGGGGGCTATATTAAAATAGAAGCAATTAACAACCCTAAAAATTCTTTATAAATAAATATTCTGAATAGTTCAAGAACTCTTGGACAAATTTTGAACATCTCAAATTTTTACATATACATGTAACAGTAAATATTATTTAAAAAAATTCCCCATTACAAAATTCCTTATAATTTTTTTTCCAAAAAAAAAATTTTTTAGACATATTTCTATTGCTTATATATCAATGGCTCAATAATGTATAACTTGTCTTTCTATAAATGGAAAATTTTTGTTTTTCAATGTGATGAACAATTGCAACTGATAATCACAAATTATTATTGGAGTTTTAAAAATCCATGTTGTAGAAATTATTGGCTTTCCTTTTATTTCTTATAATATTTGTTGCTTTTTCATCAGCACGACAACCCATGGTGGTTCAAGGCCATCTGCCTACTGGTAGATTTCGAGATAGGGGTTTTTTTTTTTTTTTTTTTTTTACTAGGGAAGGGTTGTCAACCCAATACTCTATAGTCATTCAACTGGGATCTATGGTTCAAAGTGGATTCTAAACCACAACAAACATCCATGACCCCGCTGGGACTTAAACCCAAAACCTGTGGCACCAGCACTAGTCACACGGCCATCATTACCCATATTTGTTGTACTGTGGCATAATGTCTATACTTGTCTATATTTTATTCTAGATCTAAAAGGAGACCCAAACACAAATGCAAATATGTTACATTTTCATATATTATTTATACTATATACTTTCATGTTTTATTTGTATTACGATACAGTATTATAATTTTATATTTATTATATTTTATAAAACCAATTTTTTGCAGCAGTCTGTTGGATTTTCCCACGTAATGTTCTTCCCCATACAGAGCTTGCACCAAGCTCTCTTCCTAGTCCTTCTCCTAGCATGGAAAAATTAAAAGATTCTGGGAAGCGCCAGTGGCACACATCATCTCGCTCCTTACAATCTGAAAATATATATGAAGTCTGCTCTCCCCTTCTCCAGATTCACTGTATGAAGAGGTTGGACCTGGACCAAGACCAGAATGTAACCCATATGGAGTTGTCATGGTTGAAAATTCATTTAATTCTATGAATAAATCAAGGCCTAGCTTTACTTCAGAGCTTGGCCAAGATTACATGGCAGGAGGTCGTTTTCAGCCCTGCCTGATGCGTAACATCAATCTCCCAAATTCTAGATTTTCCACTTTTGGTGGGAGTGCACATGGCTTTGTCAATCCTGTTGTCCAGGATTCACATGTAACTAATTCGCAAACCTTGCGATCAAGTTTTCGACCTAGAAATTCTGGAACTGGTGGCTATGTGCAAAAACGAGAATTGCCACCAGTTCCAGGTGATAACTATTAGGATGTTTATTTTTTTTTTTTTTAATTATTAATTTTTCCTAAAAATATAATATTTTGTGGAAGAAAACAAATTTTATTTATTTTTCCAATTGTTTCTTATTGATAGTTTTTTTTTTTTTGGGTGGATTAAAATGTATCGCCAGTTTCTTTTATTTTATGTTGAGTTGATTTTATTTTATCATTTATATGTTATATTATTTCATATTTGTCTGATGTGTTCATATTTATTTTTTGAAACCGTCTTTTTATACTTTCTCACTTTTTAAACCATCTTATTTTTATATATTATTTACTCCCAAGTACTTAAAAGTGTTTAATTCTGCTTGAATTTATCTGTTAATTTATAATTGTTGCATGTTCAGTGAATGTTATTAATTATTAAAAAGTATGTGCTCAAATTTCGCTATATGAAATCTACACATTTTCTATGCAAATATAGAATTTTTTCATGCATGTGAACTTAATAATGAAATATTATATATATAATTTTTGTCTTAACAATATTATGAACCATAAACCAAGTTATGTATATTTTTAACATTTGTTTAAATAACAATTAAAAAATCCAGAAATGTTATTTTATATTTTATTTCTAGTAAACATGCATATTTTTAAAGAAATGAAACTTTTTCTTTCACAAATGTATATAAAATCTGTTTTATATCTCATGTTTTGATGATATAATTTTTTAACGTAATTATAATTATTTATAAAGATTTTAGAATTCTTAACAACTACAAAAACTAATTTGTTTTATATATTTTCTGAAGTCTCATAAATGCTAAACAGTATTAGTTCTATTATATTTCCAAAAAAATAAAGGACCAATAATATTATTGAAGCTGTAATAATAATAATATATATTATTTCAGCTTATATAATGTAAAATAATTTTTTTAATATGTACATTTTTATTTTTATCAATACCTTCAAATATATTTTATCTAGGTATATCGGCCTTATAGTATGCAAAGAAGTCAAGGAGGAATTTTTATGCTTTATTAAATTTGCTGTTGAAATAAAATCACATATTTACTATTTATTTGCTATTTTAATGTGTTTAATTAAATGTTTTTAATATTCAAATTGTGTTTTTCATGAGATTTAAAATTTTTCACCATATTTTTATAGCAGTCAAATTAAATTTTGAATCAAATCTGACTGAATTTCTTGACTTTACAGTTTTCATTATTAATTGTTAAATAAATAATTTTTATTGTTTGAAATTATTATTCGCTGTGGTGCACAGTGGTAAAAGATAGAAGATAAAATAGATTTGAATTGTTTTTCTTGTTGCTCAAACAATATTGTTTCACCAGCCTTAACACACTATGCAATTTTTGAAATATAATATTTATATTAGACATTTTTATAGCATTTATATTAAAAATATGCAATAAACAAACGTGTTATGACTGTCTATTCTAGAAAGATTCAATTTTCATATGTTAATCATTTTTGTTAGTATTTTTTTAATTCGTGATGTCAGTTAATGTTGAATAATAGAATTTACTTTATTTAATGATGCTAAATGTTTCTATTTCTTCAAATATTTATAAATAGTGTTTTCTTTTTTTTTTTTTTTCATTTTTTTTTTTTTTTTTATCTTTGATCTATTTTTACCCTTTTCCTTATTGTTATAAGTAATATTTTTGTATTTTCTAAAAGAAAAATACTTAATAAATAATAAAGGACTGGTATTGATAAGGGTCAGATTTTTAAGTTTTATTAAGTAATGATAAAATATGCTCTTAACCAATATTTTGTATATATTTTTTTTAAGTTTCCTGGAGAATTGTTTGTTCCTATAATCCGAAATTACACAAATGTTTTCAGTGGTTTTACTCTTCTAATAGTTACCATTGTTGTGTATAAGTGCTGTAAACCTTGATATCCACTATGATTTTCATATAGCCGTATTCAAGTAATATATGCACAGTGGCATATGAATCATACTTCATTTTTCTACTTACAATATCAATAGAATATATTTATGAAATTCATAATGTAACCAATATATTGTGAAAGTCTCACTTGATAGTATCTTTGCTTGGAGATTTATCTTGTCTTTTCTACAAAGAATTATTTTTTATAAACTGTTATTCATTTAAATGTTGAGTATAAAACTTTTCTTGTTTTATTATTTGTTTGTAAATCTTTGTCAAGTCGTATATATTTTGGAATGGGTGCCAGAAATAAATTCCCAGATTTTTTCCATAAAAAAGAACGAAGTTATTTTTTTTAATAATCAATGAAATGCAGTGCATTAAACTTATTCATCTATTTGCATCAGAAGATAAATATATACATATGTCATTGAAAAAAAAAAAAAATGGTATTAGTAGAAGGAATATATTTGCCACAATCCATTTATTTCTATTGTAGTGACAGTTCTCTCAACAGTTGATGGCATATTAAAATTGATATTTTTATACAAAAAATATAAATTAATAAGCATTTTGTGATTTGTTGAATGTTAATAGGAAAATCATTAACTTTTGATTTTGTTGCTAGTTAAATATTAAATGTTGTTTGTTTTCTCTACTTGTTAGTTATTTACAGCTGGCTGTTTGCAAAACATATGCACATAAATCGTCAAACAATATAGCCATTTTTCCCTCAATTTTGATATAAAAATAGTTTTATCAATACTGGTCCCTTATGAAAACATTTTTGATGTAGCATTTATCTCTTTATGACTATATACATATATATGTGTGTGGTCTTATTTCTATTTATTTTTCATTAAATATGCATTTTGATTTTTGTTTTCAAATCAAAACATTTCATATTTTATAAAGTTCTTTTATAAAATTGTAGAAAATTAGCAATAATATCTTTTGATTTTATACATATAAGTGTACAAGCTTGTAGTAATTGCATTTCAGATATAAACTGAGCGATAAAAAATGTCGCCTTAAAAGGCGAAAATCTCTTATGACTGTTGTAATTATATGAAATGCAGGCTTACGCCATGTACAAATAATAATGGATGTGCTATTTCATTTTTTTATCCAGTGCATTTAATTAATTGTGCCAAATAAATTACAATTAATTTCCTTTTTATTGTACACTCCTATCTTAATGTTGTAGAACGTACAAAATGTAGAAAACATCAATGCATTTATGATTTCAAATCCAATATGAAATTCATTTGCATATTTTAGATGCTTTTAGAATAATTCATCTAGCTCTTTAAATACTGTATTTCTTTTCAATAATTGCTTAACATAATTTTTATAATGAATAAAATGATATTGCATAATTTCTCCCCAAATATTTGTTAATTTTAAAGTCCTTAAATAATAATTGATATTTTGTTTTTTGTAATACTCTATAATTATTGTATGTAGTTGCGATTATAATTTTGGGTATTGCCGTTAAATTATTAGGTATTAGATTTCAGCATTTATAGTGTGTATAAAGTATATTACTAACTGTATGCTTTGATAATGTCTGTAGTTTTGTAGTTAAAAGTAATCGATATATATCTAAATAGAAAACAATCTCTCACATTTTGATATAGCTTTATAGAAAATTATAAGATATTTAATTCAGCTTTTGTTTTCCTTTCTAATAATGAAAAGTGTACATTGCACTAAACTGTACATTCCTCTTCATTAAAATGTCATGCTGCTGTGCTTTCACTTTATTAAAGTGCAGTTTGCATCTTTTAATTTTATTAACTATCATTGTTATATTTTATACAGTTTTTTTATTTTGTGTTCATACATTTGTGTTAATCCTGCATGTCGAGATATTATTTTTGATTTTATTTATAAATTAATTGTGTTACTTAGTGTGCCATGAGGCAATTATGGCATAGACCTATAATTTCTATGTATTTCAATTTTATAACTCACTTTTTTTTATCTTGATACCTATATAATACAACAATAATTGTTTAAAAAAATTTCCATCTACCACTTAAGAATTTTTAAAAATTTGCCTGATATTTTTTTTTTAATTAATTAATGTAGGTGGTCCAAAGTACTATAAAAAAATATTAACTTTAGTTATTACAATAA
The DNA here is from genome assembly GCA_021605095.1 of Caerostris extrusa. Classification (NCBI taxonomy): domain Eukaryota; kingdom Metazoa; phylum Arthropoda; class Arachnida; order Araneae; family Araneidae; genus Caerostris; species Caerostris extrusa. The sequence goes on from BPLR01016992.1 coordinate 20,099, forward strand.
AAGATAGGATTTTTCAGAAGTACTATATTTCCCCCATTTTATTATGCCATGACGCATTTATGGCAGCAATATCTATCAAGAATTTAAATATGATGAAGAATATTGTAGAATCCAAGGTCTGTTATATTATTTATCTGCTTATTATTGCTCCCCCCTTCCCATTCAAGCAAAATTCACAGACGTTCCTAATTCCTGGCATTTTATTCATAACTTCCTTATAATTGAAGAAAGAAAACATTTAAAAATACTATTTTAAATTGCTAAAACAGGCCTATGTCATGATTCCCCAAAAGTTGTGTAATGTACATAAAAAGGAAGCTGAGAGAATGTTGCCATAATTTCCCCTTGTTGAGACAATTCTGGCATTTGAGAAAAATAAAATCTCAAACTCCTCTGACAAAATTTGAGTTTTTTATTTTGAATTCACATAATTAGCAAAGAAGTAAAAAAAAAAAAAAAATGTTTGTTTTCTCATGTTTTTGTAAACTTTTACAAAAATTTCTAATATTTTTCATTTATATTCAGAAATATAGCTTGGAATAATTATTTTTAAATGAAAAATATTATACTAAAAAAAGATGGTAAGTAATTTTTAAATATGTTTCCTCTTTAATATTATTGATTTTTAAAACTTATCAACAAAACTTTTATGTGCAATTCCATTTTATTCAAATAGTTCCAGAGATTCCGACTACTAAGGATTCTCCATAATTATTATGAAAAATATAAGTGTATTATTTTCCTGTGTATTATTTCTGCTGATTTATTTAAATTTTTTCCTGTATTGCTTCTGCACTGAAGCTGGATGTCTTAACTTGTAGCATTTCTGTTCTACTGGTGTGAAAATATGCCAAATAATCTAGTCAAGTTCATAGTGCTTAATACTCTATGTATATTTATAAAAGCTTGCATCTTTAATCCTTTTTTCACTATATGTTGTGTGTTTTTATTATAAATAAAATAGATGGAAACAGTTGTGTTTATTTTTTATTTCCTTTAATTATTTATTGTAACTGCAAATCATATTTTTTTATTTGCAGGAATTTAAAATTTCACACATAAACTGAATATAGGAATCATGCAAGTAGTCGAGACTGTTTGCATTGATTGTTGCTGTTGTTCTAATGCAACTGGCAACAAAGACACTTAATCTTTCTGCCATAAGCAAGGGCTGTACCCCTGTTACTCATTTGCTCGTAGCACTACCCAGGGGGCATGTATATCTTGAAGATATGCTATGGGTAAGAATAGCTTGAAGATATGCAAGTAACACTACCCCCACAACGTTCTACAATCATATTATGACCGGAACATACGGTTTTAAGTTGATTCCGAACCACAACAAACATCCATGGCACCGCTCGGGACTCGGACTGGAACTCGAAACCTATTGTACTGAGCCCCAGAGCGTTAGCTACTCAGCCATCAGGCCCCCACATTGATTGTAATTATCAAATATTTAGACTGAATGCAGAATATCGATCTGTTGACTATTTAATGGCAGTGCAAATTACAAAAATATTTTCATTAGAATTGAAATAAACTGTAACCATAAATGCATAATTTCTCCTGTTATTTATATAATTTTGCTATGTGTTGCCAATTATATGGAAAATTTGGGACTAAATTTTTGTATGCCAAAATTTAATTTGTGACCTTGATAAATCAGTGTTTAATACAGTTTATGAAATGTATCCAGAACATCTGATGCTCTGAGTGTAAATGAAACCCTTTTGTAACCCTTTTGTAAATTCGTTGGATTCTAGCCAGCAAAAACCCTTTTAAAGCGAGGAAAACAACGGAAGAATCTTATCGTTATTTTCAACAGAAAAGAAACATCAATAAACAACAAATGTTCCAAGTGTTTTGAGTTTTTAAAATCCATGTTAAGATATAAGTTGTTATTTTTCAATATATCTAGAATCGAAAGCTATACAGTATTATTGATTTCCTTTTATGCCCACAAATTTTTCTCTTTAATTTTGTAAAGCAGTAGTAATTCATGTTCACTCATGCTTTTTGACTCCAAACCTCTTCTGCGGCCTGATGGCCAACTGGCTAGCTCTCTGGTCTTTGGTACCACAGGCTTCAGGTTCGAATCCTGGCGATGGCATGGATGTTTATGAATGGTTTGGAATCCATTTTAAACTGTAGGTCCCTGTCCCTTTAGCCCTCGTGTGCACAAGATGACCGTAAGCGACAAACCAAACCTCTCCCTAAATACCCAAGAAAAAAAAAATGTCATTATTAATGTGAGAGATGGTTAAAATTTCCTAGCCTTTTATTAACCCTTTGCACTCGAGGGCTCCGAAGCGGAGCCATTTAAAATTTGTCTTCAAGCTCGAGGGCTCCGCTACGGATACAATGCAAATAATATAAATAATGAGTTTCTTTTAATACGTATATCGAACCTACATGTACTTTTTTTCTTTTCACAAAAATCGCTTCGAATTACTGGTAATACGAATGCAAAAAAACTTCCGAGTGCAAAGGGTTAATCAATTGAAAATTGTACCGTACGATCCAAAAATCTGGACTTCAAAACCAACGATACTGATAATCAATTTTATTGGAAAGTATCTTGAAAATATCGACACTGTTATTAAAAGTGTGAGTAAAAGCGGAGATCTTCAATCTTTCCAATCCCCATGTTTTTACGAACTTCGCCAAGTTCATTTGGGGAGACCTGCTGTGAACCGCAAATCACGATTGTGCACTGTAGTGAGATTTTTAAAGATAGCTGAGACTCAAAGAAATAAAAATAGGAGAAATATATTCCGGAATGCTACAAATAGTGGAGTTTGCTATTTTGATGAGATGCCAAAAAGGACAACGACAAGGCTTTGAGTCTAATGGCATTTGTTTTGTTTTTTTTATAGCTTTCTTTTAATGGAAGAAAAGTGTTGTTTAAAGTTGCGGTTATGCGTAGGATCAAGAAGTCGGGTTTGTTGTTGGCGTAGGATATTGTTGTTGTACATTTTTTTTTTTTTTTTTTTCATACGAATTGCGTCTTTAAGTTCACTGAAAACGAATTATGTTTGTGTGAGGAATCTTCAGAAAAGTTCAGAGGAATAAAATACATGATGGATTTATTGAAGTTTGAGCGGCCAAGTGGCTAGCGCTCTGGATATTGGTACTATAGGCTTCAGGTTCGAATCCTGACGATGGCATGGATGTTTGCGAATGGTTCGGAATCCACTTTAAACTGTAGGTCCCTGTCCCTTTAGCCCTCGTGTGCACAAGATGACCGTAGAGCGACAAACCAAACCTCTCCCTAAATACCCAAGGGGAAAAAATGTCATTATTAATGTGGGAGATGGTTAAAATTTCCCAGCTTTTTATTAATCAATTGAAAATTGTACCATGCGATCCCGAAAATCCGGACTTTAAAACCAGTGATACTGATAAAAATATTTTTGTGATCAATCAAAAATCCGCTTTATTGGAAGGTAGCTTGAAAATATGGGCACTGCTCTTAAAAGCGGAGATCTTCAATCTTCTCTAACCCCCATGTTTTTACGGACTTCGCGAAATTCATTTGGAGAGATCTGTTGTGAACCGTAAATCACGATTGTACACTGTAATGAGATTTTTAATGATAGCTGTGACTAGAAATAAAAATAGGAGAAATATATTCCAGAATGCTACAAATAGTGGAGTTTGCTATTTTGATGAGATGCGAAAAAGGACAACGACAAGAGTTTGAGTCTAATGGCATTTGTTTTTCTTTTTAATACACTTTTATTAGCTTCACCTGTATGTATGTAACTGACTTTTCTCCTGGAGATCTGTTTCTCCTCATATACACCATTTAAGCTGCAAAGAAACATTTACAGGCATCTTTCAGAAAGAAAACAGTTGATTCTTTTTAATACGCTATTATATTAGTTTCACCTGAATGTTTGTTTGTAACTGACTCTTTGGGCTCGATTTTGCCCTACTTTAAACGATCAGATTTAATTTAAACGTTGTAGACATCAAGGACCAACGACACTAAAATAGTTTGATGAGTTTATTATCTCATCCTGATTAAGATCGCCAGGATTAGAGATTTTATTTTAACTTATGAAGAGCAATTTAACCCATGTAGAATGAAAGTATATTCTGTAAAGACATTCAAACCTACGTGGGACAATGGATGACGCGGATCAGGGGATTCCCTGTCCGAATCCTGGCTGGCTCGACATTTAGCCTTTGTTTTACTTACAATTACAATTACACCTCATTTAAGTATTATAGTTTAAAAAAACTAAAAAATCACGCCTTTAGAGTTAATCAAACTAAAAAGTAAAAAATAAATTAATAGTTTATAAAAACTTAAAAACACGCTTTTAGAATTAATCAAACTAAAAAGTAAAAAATAATTGTTAACATAAGAATAAAATGACTGACGAGAAAAATGAATGTCCCTATTCTAAAAGCGTGGGATGCTGTGTATGACATTTTTAAACTAACTCTGCATGTCGGAATGAAACTAGTGGGAAATTATAACGATTGATATCGAGCACCCCACGCTTTTAGAACAGTGACATTCTTTTTCTCGTCAGTCATTTTATTCTTATGTTATTAATGGTAGAAAAGTGTTGTTTGAGGTTATGCGAATGTTGACCCTGCATTAGTAAGACCAAGAAGTCGGGTTTGTTGTTTGCATAGGATATCGTTGTTGTACATTTGCAGATCTTAGTTTGGAACTTTGTTTTTTTTCCCCCTTTGAAAAATTAACTGATCCCCCTTGCTTCATGTTGGAATCCTGGGAGTAGTATGAATGTTCATTAGTGGTTCGGAATCCACGTTAAACTCTAGGTCCCGGTCTGTTTAGCCGAAAGTGTGCAAAAAAAAAAAATGCCGTAGAGCGACTAACACGCCTTTTTTTTTTTTTTTTTCTGGTTTCACCTCCAAGTGTCACCTCGTTATGAGCTATTAAATGTTATATGATTAGAAAAGACATTTTCGGATTTTTATTATTTTTTTTTTTTTTTTTTTTTTTTTTTTTTTTATCCCAGTTGGTAGGCAGAAAAATTTGGACCATGCCCAAAAACCCGGGCTGTCTCATGGAACGGTAATAGAAGTTGACCTATAATAGCATCCGTAGGTAGAAGTCTGACTTGGCTCCGTGACGCTGAAGTAGGACGGCAGTGCCTTCCGTGAGAACTTGTAGGGAAACTGCCCTGCATTTGCGTATAATATGGTAAAACTTCCACCAGTAGTCCGATGAACGAGGCTCCTCATTTTTTGAAACAGTGTCTACAACAAAGCCGCCAGTGGAGTGAACCTCAGCCCTAATGCTCACCAGTGGCGTGCGTTGCCACGAGGTGGGCTCAAGTTTAATCACTGTAATGAGAAAGATATCAATTGCATATATTAAACATTCAATATAATTATGGATGACTTTAAAGATAACTAGCATGTAAATCGTGAAAAGAAAAGCATTAAGAACACTACGTTGTTAAACATGTGTGGAAAACATTTTTTCATCCAAATAGTGTTTTTCCATTTGACAATAAAACAAGTAATATAAAAAAAAAAAAAAAAATTTAAGTCAATTCCTACTTTTCTTTCACTCTATTGCAGAAAGTTCTTTATAAATAATTTTCATTCATTTTTTTAAGTTTATCTGGCGCCATCTATTGGTAGATACATGCAACTTAAATAAAAAAAAATTTAATTAATTAAATTTAATGAATGAATTAATATTTGAAAAAAACTGTATTGTCATCCACTACAAGTTAAAAAAAATGTATTTGAACTTGAGTGGAGGAATAAAAGGTATTTTATGAGCGATTGAAAATTTGTACAAGATATATATAGGGAGAGTGTGAACTAATAGTAGGAATTTAATTATTGTAATTAACGAAACTGTAAATCCACTTTGATGCGGTGTCCTTGATAGCCAACTGCAAAATTTTATAAAGTAATTCATCTCTCCAAACTAAATCATATGCTGTTATATCTAATTAAATAAAAATGAAAAACTTTTTGCTTTCTTGGCTTCAACGATTTTGTGGTGAAGAAGTAAGAGAGTACACATGCAGTCCTTGAAAGGGATCAAATCTGAATGATGATGGAATTTATTGGAATCAGAAATTAATGATTCTCTTGAGCACAATTTTTTCAAATATAAACAATAAGTCTATAAAATTAAGGGAAGTTATCTTTGTTCGGTTATAAAATTGGAACGGCTTGTGCAATAAGCCACTCTTCTGTGATGTTGCCTGTGGACCAAATAGTATTAAAAATTCGTAATAGCTGTGTCACTACGACTATCTTGTCTCTTTCATTCGGTGGTTCTATTTTTCTTGTTAGCCGCAGCTTTCTGATGGTTCGAGAAGTATTGATCAATCCATTCAAACATTTATGGAATCTTCACAACAACATTATCTATAAACATTATGGAATCACATTTATTTACAAAGATATACAGGGTTGATGGTAACAATTCAAAGGCAAAAGTTAAACTGGAAGAAAAATGTTCTTTTTAGAATAAAACAACTCGTTTCCACAGCAACAGCTGGTCTCCACGGTAACAGCCCGTTTCCACAGCAACCAACAGACCATCTCCACGGCAACAGCGCAATTCTGAATCGGTTCCAAACGATTTTTATAAAACTACCACGTGACGCTGCGTGGCGCGAACTAAAGCATAAAAATTCTGAAAGAAGTCTGGGAGAATTTTGTTAAGTTTAGTCTGAATATCGTCATTGAGGTATTGGAAGTAGAGCGAATTGTATCTTTAAATTCATAGAGAAAAAGGATTATTATGTTTGTGTGAGGATGAATAAAATGCATGATGGATTTATTAAAGTTTGAGCGGCAAGTGGCTAGCGCTCTGGCTATTGGTACCACAGTCTTCAAAGTTCGAATCCTGGCGGTAGCATGGATGTTGTTGTTAGTGGTTCAGAATCCACTCTGGTGCCGGTCTGTTTAACCCTCGTGTACACAAGAGGACCGTAGAGCCACAAATCAAACCAAATCTATCTTAATCGTCGTCCGGTTGGTATCCATATATTACAATGGAATACTGTTGGCTTGCCTCAATAAAAAGGAACTGATCTAATGAACATCTACAACGCATTGGGATTTTCGATCCACCAAACTGCCCTCTTTGTGATTTGGCAGAACTTATGAACCGAGCTCATCTCCATCGTTGCTTGGCACTTCATGGCGAATCCGAGACGGCGAGATACTTGGTAAGTTAAAGAACTCTTAAGGCAATGACTAGAACTATAGTTCTTACAATAATTTAATTGTGAGTAAAACAAAGGCTAAATGCGAATATGTCAGCCAGCCAAGATTCGAACAGGGGAATCTCTGATCCGCGGTCAGGCGCGTTATCCGTTTTGCCACTGTCCCCACGTAGGTTTGAATGTCTTAGGTACTTTCATTCTAAATGGGTTAAATTGCTCTTCATAAGTTAAAATAAAATCACTAATCCTGGCGATCCTAATCATCATGAGATAATAAACTTATCAAAATATTTTAGTGTCGTCGGTCCTTGATAAGTCTACAACGTTTAAATTAAATCCGATCGCTTAAAGTAGGGCAAAATCGAATCCCAAGAGTCAGTTACATACAAACAAACAAACAGGTGAAACTAATAAAAGCGTATTAAAAAAGATTATGTATAGAATTGTATTTTGATTTTTGGGCCTGAATGGCTTGCGCTCGGTACCACAGGTTTCGGGTTCGAGTCCCGGCGGTGCCATGGATGCTTGTAGTGGTTCGGAATTCGCTTTAAACCGTAGGTCCCTGTCTAATTTCATCGTAGAGCGTTGTGGGGTTATTGTTACTCCTCGTCCGTGGCTTATCTTCAAGTTACACGCCCCCTTGGTACTGAAAAGTGAATAAATTCTGTGCAGCGCTTGCCTTAAGGCATCCAAGACAGCTGTCTAAATGTTTGCCAGCTGCATTAGAAAAAAAAAAGTATTTTGATTTTATTCTAAACTTAAAAAATTAGAAAAGTACATCAAGATTTACTTAGGATCGAAAATCAAAGGTTTGAATAGCAGTTGTTAAGAGAGGACTTTCCAACGTAAAGATTTATGTTGCGAAAAATTGCATGAAGTGTTAAAATAAAGAAAAATTATTTTAAATATAAAATAGTTTTAGAATCATAAAATAAGTGAATGAAAGAATTTTTAAAAAAAATCAATAATTGAAGGAAGTTATAGATTTTAGCAAAAATATATATATATATATGCATATTAGATTAAAGGCTATAATTATTCTGCGCAGATGCAGGGTAGAATTTTGATCCAGTAAAGATAAGTATGAGAGTATGTATCCAATAAATTTCAGTAATTTTTAAGTTTCATATTTTTAATTTTTTGACCGATTTTTTTCACCAAATACAATGATAATATTTTAATTACGAATTTTTTTTTTTTTTTTTTTTTTTAATATTTTTCGTACATTTTTGTGACTTTATTTTTCAATACTTTATGAAAATGAATTACTCTAATTGTTATTCGACATTATAAATTAAGATTAAATATATTTTATTATATTTTATGAATTGTATTATATTTTATTTTTAAGAGGCGAATATATTTTATTTTATAATCATTATAAGTTTTTAATATAATAAGTTTTTATTAGCATTTTCTACTTTAAATTTCTTCTTGCGCAATAGAGGACGATTCTATTTATCGAAATTAATACTTAATACTAATTTAAATCATTTGCTAATATTTTTCACTCGCATATCTTTTGAATTTTTTTAATAAACCTAACGACATTTATAAAGTATTAACCATGTTAAATAATTTTCTAAAAAGACTTTTCGGAAGTGATAGCCGTTTCATCTGATGAATTTTATTGTTATTATTACATTTAGCACAGTTGATGTACTGGTTATTGTGTTCTTCACTGCAATTAACACATTTGGGAATTTAGGATTATATGAGGCTGGTCTCGTTAGATCACCGAAGTCAAGCATCATTGGGCGCGGTCAGTACTTGGGTGGGTGACCACCTGGGAACACCGCGTGCCGTTGGCATTCACAAATTTGGAGCCTGAATGGCCGAGTGTCTAGCGCTCTGGCGCTCGGTGCCACAGGTTTCGGGTTCGAATCCCGGCGGTGCCATGGATGTTTGTAGTGGTTCGGAATCCACTTTAAGCCGTAGGTCCCGGTCTCCTACGACTGTCAGAGCGTCACGGAGCCAAAATCAGACTTCTACCTACTGGTGCTCTATCACAACAGAAGCTGCTTCCTTCCCCTTCAATCATGAGTACGTATGGGCTCGTTGGCTTGGCCAGCCAAGTGAGATAAGACAAAACAACAAACAAAACAGGATTATATGATGTTGGACGTTGCAGAATACGCAAGCAACTAGATTTTTTACAATTCGCAATTGGGTATGTATATGAGAAACATTTTCGACACTGATGGGAGTTATCAAAAAAAAATTTTTTTTTTTTTTTGCGTAAGCCATAATCCGGTGTATGTTGGTAAGCTTATTCTAAAATAGCGACCAAAACTAGAGTGGGCGTAGCTCATTTTTCTGCAAAACAGCAAATTTATCAGATCAAAAATTTTTCTCCTCTTTTTAGTTCTTTCACGAGTTTTCTAGTGATATATCAGTGGGAATACTGTGAAATAGAAATCGGGTTGAACTTTTTGCGGGGAAGGGAATAGTGTAATCGGAACTTTCATGATAGCTTTCATATTTTCCAGTTCTCTGGCAGTATCAAAGTGATTGCTGGAAAGGATTAATTTGCCTTGTAGAGTGATTCGTATATATAGTGTTCGATGTATTTTTAAAGTAGGGACCTTAGAAGATACGTTATTTTTGCGCTTTGAGGATCATTTCACTACAGTTCGAGTACGATAGTGAAAGACCTCGTCCCATGTTCGAATACCTGGTGGCGGCCTGGATGTTTGTGAGTGGTTCGGAATCGACCTTAAACTGTAGATCCTGGTCTAATTGCCTAAAGTCTGCAAAAAAAAAAAATAAATAAATAAATAAATTAATTAATAGTTTAAAAAACTAAAAAAAAACGCTTTTAGAGTTAATCAAACTTAAGTAAAAAATAATTGTTAACATAAGAATAAAATGACTGATGAGAAAATGAATGTCACTGTTCTAAAAGCGTGGGGTGCTTTGTATGACATTTTTAAACTAACTCTGCATTTCGGAATGAAACTAGTGAAAAATTATAACGATTGATATCGAGCACCCACGCTTTTAGAACAGTGAAAATCATTTTCTCGTCAGTCATTTTATTCTTATGTTAACAATTATTTTTTACTTTTAAGTTTGATTAACTCTAAAAGCGTTGTTTTTTTTTTTTTTTTTTTTTTTTTTAAACTATTAATTTATTTTTTACTTTTAGTTTGATTAGCTCTAAAGCATGTTTTAAACTATAATATTTAAATGAGATCGGTACGGAGGACTGGTTCTTACGATAATTTAATTGTGGAGTAAAACAAAGGTTAAATGCGAATATGTCAAGCCAGCCAGGATCCGAACAGGAATCTCCTAATCTGTAGTCAGGCGCGTTATCCTTTGTGCCGCTGTCCCCGTAGGTTTGAATGTCTGAAAGATGCCTGAAAATGTTTCTTTGTAGCTTAAATAGTGTGCATGTGGAGAAACAGATCTCCAGGGAAAAGTAATGCGCCAATCAAGATGACTTTTCAAAGGCTGTGTGTTTTAATCACTAATCCTGGTGATACTAATCATGATGAGATAATAAACTTATCAAAATATTTTTTGTCGTCGGTCCTTGATAAGTCTACAACGTTTAAATTAAATCTGATCGCTTAAAGTAGGGCAAAAATCGAGCCCAAAGAGTCAGTTACATACATACAAACAAACAAACGAACATACAAGGTGAAACTAATAAAGGCGTATTAAAAAAGACCGTAGAGCGACAAACCAAACTCGTACCATGTTTAAATACTATTTGTACTGTTAGACTATCACGATGAGCTTTGATGAGATTGTCATTAGAGCTATACTCCATTAAATTGGGGGGCAAAGCAATGTCTGCCATATTTAGCTCTAAGCACAAAAGCCACTCATAATTTAGTATCTACTTAGACTATATTGAAAACAGGAAGGAGAGAAGAAAAAAAATTATATAAATCTATAGGTAATTTATCTATGAGGAATACTAAAGCTAAAAAACACTATAGAAAATGAGAAATATAACCAGAAAAAAAAAAAGTTGGGCAAATTAAGATATTTGCTTAGCGAGCTTGAACTTAATCGCATTCTTCTTCAAAAAGCAAACTTTTCACTGAAATTGAATGTATTAACATCAAATATTTCTGTCTTACTGGTGTGAATATGCCGAATAATCTAGTCAACTTTGTAATTTTAATACTCCATGTATATCCTATTTTCAATATTTTTGTGTATTTTTAATATAAATAAAATGATGGAAACGACTGTGTTTATTCTATTCACTTTAATTACTTATTTTAACAGCAAAGAATATTTTGTTTTGATTTGCAGGAATTTTGCTTAAAATTTCCCAACTGAATGCAGCTTGTTTTACTAAAGTACAATTTTTAAAATATATTTAGAAATCAATTTTTTTCTATGATTATTTTTTTATCTGGCTCATAGCGAAAAAAATTGTTATTTTCAAATTAAATAAAAAATGCTTGTCCAATGCAAAATTCGCTCTTTTAAAAATTCTTTAAGAATCGCCTTTTTAAAATCAAATGCCACAAAATAAAACTTAATATTATTAAAAAAATCTAATTTCATCTAAACATATTAAAAGCATGCTATTTTTTAAACTAATTATTTATTTGTAAAGAATTAACTTTATTTTTATAAATATTTTTCAATTTAAGCCATCAAATGATCATCTTTTAACCTTTTGTGTTTTTTTAAAATTCTGTTCAGATAAAAAAAAAAAATTACGAAAAAAATTCTAATTAGTTCTTTTTTAGTTAAATAAAAACTGTATTTTCAATTTATTTATAATAATTCATTTATTAGAAGACATCATGCTGTTATAAAGCTAAAAAATAAGCTGAATTAGTAAATAGCAGTATCAGTTTTGGAACACAATTTATAATTGTATCAGTACTTAGATATTAATCATCTTTTTTAATACGCTTTTATTAGTTTCACTTGTATGTTCGTATGTATGTAACTGACTCTTTGGGCTCCGATTTTGCCCTACTTTAAGCGGATTTAATTTAAACGTTGTAGACTTATCAAGGACCGACGACAATAAAATATTTTGATAAGTTTATTATCTCATCATGATTACTATAACCAGGATTAGTGATTAAAACACACAGCCTTCGAAAAGTCATCTTGATTGGCGCATCACTTTCAAGGACCGACGACAATAAAAAATATTTTGATAAGTTTATTATCTCATCATGATTAGAATCGCCAGGATTAGTGATTTTTATTTTAACTTATGAAGAGCAATTTAACCCATGTAGAATGAAAGTATTCAGTAAAGACATTAAAATTTACGTGGGACAGCGGCACAACAGATACCGCGCCTGACTACGAATCAGAAGATTCCTTGGTCGAATCCTGGCTGGCTCGACATATTCGCATTTAGCATTTAGCCTTTGTTTTACTCACAATTAAATTATTGTAAGAACTATAGTTCCAGTCCTCCGTGCCGGGACCTCATTTAAACTAAAAAGTAAAAAATAAATTAATAGTTTAAAAAACTAAAAACACACTTTTAGAGTTAATCAAACTAAAAAGTAAAAAATAATTGTTAACATAAGAATAAAATTACTGACGTGAAAATGAATGTCACTGTTCTAAAAGCGTGGGGTGCTTTTTGTATGACATTTCGCACTAGTTTCATTCCGACATGCAGAGTTAGTTTAAAAATGTCATACAAAGCACCCACGCTTTTAGAACAGTGACATTCATTTTCACGTCAGTAATTTTATTATGTTAACAATTATTTTTTACTTTTAGTTTAATTAACTCTAAAAGCGTGTTTTTTAAGTTTTTTAAACTATTAATTTAATTTTTATGTATAAGTTTTTAATTTTAAATGTTGTGAAATATAGAATGTGTGCTAAAAAAATAAAAGAATGAAGTATTACAAAATCAAAAGAGGAAGTGAAATTTTAATTTGATGATGAAGAACTTATTTAAAAATTATTTATTTCTATGAATGATTAAGTAATACTTAAATGAATAAAAAGGGAGAAATTTGGTTTTCTTTCAATTTTTTTCTTGAGAAATATTAAATTCCTGAACTAGACCCTTTTTAATTTCGAATTTAATTTTAATTTTGAAATTTTCTATAATATGTTAAACAATTATATAATATATTAAAATTAAAATTAATTTAAATTTAAATAATATATAAAAAAAATTTATATTGTAATATATTAAAATTTCCTATAAATATTATCTTGATTTGATGATGGAGAACTTATGCATAAATGATTTATTTCTAAGACTGATTAGGTAATAATTAGGTAATAATTCGTTTTCTTTCTATTTTTTTTTTTTCCATTAGAAATATTAGAGAGTTTTTGCATACCGTACGTTAGTTACCGTAGGACGTCCGTTAGCTTTTTCTCCCTAGCGCGCATGCTCATAGGAAACTGCGCATGCATATCTGTAATAATGTTTCCTATGAGCATGCGCGCTAGGGAGAAAAAGCTAACGGACGTCCTACGGTAACTAACGTACGGTATGCAAAAACTCTCTATTAAATTCCTGAACTACATTCACTTTAATGTCTCATTTAATTTTAATTTGTGAACTTTTATAGAATATATTAAACAAGAATTATATTTTCTATTTATAATAAAAATGTAGATGTTTAATTAATTATTTAAATTATCCAAAATTTATTTCTTTATGTGCTGAAACAAGGAAGCATTCTCCAAAAATGATAAAATTAACGGGTAGGGAAAAAGAAGGAAAAAATAATATTAGAAAAACTGAAATTAAATATTTCATGATATTTTTTCACTCAATGAAGGAGAAGGGGAAAATATCTCTTTACGGTGGTTGACTTGCTTTTGATTGCTGAGGAGATGGCTCCAAGATTTAGTGAAGAGACATTGTCTACGGTGGGCCTGATGGCCGAACGGCAAGCGCTCTGGCGTTCGTTACCACAGGTATCGGGCTCAAATCCCGGCTTACATTGGGTGTTTGAATAGTGGTTCGGAATCCACTTTAAGCCGTAGGTCCCGGTCCTAACAGAATCGTAGAGCGCTGCGGGGGCATTGTTACTCCGCGTCCGTAGCTTACAATCAAGTTACACGCACCCCCTGGGTAATGCAAAGTGAGTAACATCAGTGCAGCTCTTATGGAGAAGATCACGGTCTATTTGCCAGCTACATTAGAAGAAAAAAAAAACATTGTCTACGGTAACTAAAATTTTTTAAAATTTCTCATTAATGTCCATGAGAGTCCTCTATTTCTTACAGTACTTATAATTATTATGTCCTTTATTTCTTAAAGTTTATAAAGGCAACTATCGATGGTTACAGATGCAAAATTGATAGAAGCAGAAGGTTTATAATTATATATTTTTATACAATGCTAAGAATGGACATGAAATAGTGGTTTAAGTTTTAGAAGTGGCGGGTAATTATACTAGTTATATTGTTGTTCATTATGGTTAAAAATATGTGGACAAACGTTTCTTCTACTTATGGATATGTTTTTTTTTTCTATTTATGGTAGAGCAAGTCCATATGCAAGTTCGTGCCACAGAAAAAGATAAAACATTTTCTCACTGTCATTGAAGGGAAGTTTTTGAGTTTGAAGAATGAGACTGCTACCAATTTAAACATTTTTATTACCCTTTGTAAATCTTGACTGGGAAAAATTTATAATAATCTAAAAATATAAGATTTTTTTTTTTTTTTTAATTCTGAAAAATTTGCTTTAAAATTACTACTTAAGTTGAATAAAGAGGTCGAGTGCCTGAACGCGAAGCGTTCATCCACTCAATGGTATGTGAAGGCAGTAGGAAAGAAAAGTCATGATAAATAGATAATAGTAATCGTATGATTTGAGAGAAAAAAAGAAAAAAATTTTAAAAATGTAAATCATCGGTGATGGAAACTCAACAAGAAATTTATGATCATTAAATATGCGTTGAAGTAAAATAACATTCATCTATTCAATGGTATGTGAGGGAAGTAGAAAAGAAAAGGTAGAATGAATCAGATAACATAATAATAGTATGAATTGGGAAAAAAAAAGAAAGAAAAAAAAAAAATGAAAAACATTAGTGATAAAATGTAGCATGAAATTTGCGATCAGTAAAGAATGAAATATTAGAAGAAAGACTGGAAATTATTGAACTGAAGTAGAATAAATAAGTGAACAGGAAATTATGGTGGTTTGAGGCTTCTATTCCATTTAGAAGTAGAGTATTTTCCATTGAATTGCGTAAAAATAGTTTGTGCCTTGAGAGTAAGTTTTCGTGTGAGTAGCAATAGTATTGAATAAATTTCTAGAAAGTTTTGTAATATAGTTGTCAATAGAATCAATATTTAAATCTTGATGTATTGTAGAGTTACGGATAAATCAGAGTGCACCAGTGATGATATGAAGTTTTGTTTTAATAATTTGTACAGATTTTTTTGTTAGATTTTGTAGCTATACAAAATCATTGGGGCAGCGATACCTCTTTATCAATACCAACATTGGGGCAGCATAAGTAAAGACAAGCTTTAGAACTTGTTTGTAGAGAAGAATTTTGTTTGCTTTAAAATACCTAATGACTCCTCGGAAGTATATATTTTCCTGAAATTCAGTTTTAAGTCTGATTCTTGATCAATAGTTAAATGTGCAATTTTGCTGCTTTTTGTCTTCGTTCTGCGCTGTATTCTGATCACAAATTTCCTGTTATATTTTCATCACCATTGTTTTTTACATTTTTCTTTTTGTTTTTACCATTTCCTACTATTACTATTATCTGTTCATCTTGACTTTTCTATCCTACTTCCATCTCATACCATTGAGTAGATGAACGCTTCGCGTTCAATAAGCGTTCAGGCACTCGACCTCTTTATTCAACTTAGTACAGTAGTTAAGTGCGCATGCAACGTACAAAAGGGAAACGCTAATTTACTATAAGCGTTCATTGTAATTACTGGTTTTAGAAAAATATTTGAGGGTAATTGTGTTCATTTGAGGGTGATTGTGTTCATAGGTATTTGTCATTAACAATCAGGATGCCGATAGGAGTTTCTGATGTTTCCTTCCTACGACATAAAAAATGCTGGCCAGTTAAAAAAAAAAATGTCAGAGTTTTTGAAATTATTAAAATTTATAAATAAATTTTATCTCGAGGGTGCATTTTTAAGTACATTTTAATTTAACATTAGGCATGTTTTAAGCAGAAGGATAAAAAAAAAAAAAAAAAAAAAAACCTTTTTTATAAGAAGTTACATTTTCTTCAAAGAAATATATATATGCATGCATTTCTCCAGCGGAATCAGAACGAAATAGAAAAAAAAAATTGTTTATATTAATAATTGTGGTATTTTATATCTTCTTTGTGTATTAACTCCTTTATGACTGTTTATTTTCCCCTAATCGACAAAGAAAGAACTTCCTGTTTCACTTTTCTAGTTTCGGTTTGGTGATATCAAATCTAGAAATTGCTGCATCATTTTTTATTGTCTCTCAACTTGTTGTAATTTTTGACGTATCCAATGAATCTTCAAATGTGTGTATGCTTCCAGAACATAATCGAATCATAATAAACTTGTCGGTATTATAAATGAAAGCAGTGAAATTTTCTATCATTGTATAATTTCCATTCAGAATGGAAATGCTTGAAGAAAAATTGGCTTTGCTCCTCAAAAGGAGTTAATTTATAATAAGTTTCTACCGTATGCAGATAAATTAAATGAAGAATCGCAAAATTACCTTGCCGAAATCAAAACAAACTTGGGAAAGGCAATATTATGCCAGGAATTACGTGATATGTCTTCATGGGCGAATCATTTCTCTAAGTAAGTATTCTTTATTTTTCTCTTAAAAAAAAAAAAAAAAGAAAGATTGCTAAAATATTATTTTATGAAGGAAATGTTTTTAGTGATCAACAGCTGTGCAAACTTTTAAACAATATATAATACAATTTTCATATTGTGAAGTACTTTTAAGAATTTTTCTGTTACTTATATTTATTTTTTTTTTAAAATATTTTATTGTTCAATTTTTTTTTTTCTTTTCATAATTATAACGAATTGCAAAACATGTTAAACTAAATTCAAATAAATATGCTTTCTAAATAATTTTACTGAAATCATTAAATAATGTCTAAGCAATTTCTTTAAAGTGAATTTTTTTTTTATGTAGCAGAATTTCTTTGATATAGTATTTAATAATGATGCAGCATTTTTTAGACTGTTTCATAAACTTAACTGGGCTTTCTATAATTTAAGGAAGTAAATTACATGATTACTCATGATAAACAAACATGACAAGAACTTTTTTTTTCAGTTTGAGGCTATCAATAATTGTTTTTAAAGGCAGTTCATTAAATATTTTTTCTTCAGAAAATATTTAATAAATAGTTTTTTTGTTCTAATTTGAAAGCCCTTTTTTTTTTTAATATGCTTATGTTTAAAACCTTTTTTATTTTAAAAACCAAAACAAAAATACAATGAGTAAATTGAGAGCATTTTAAAATTAACTAATTGTATTGTTTTCAATATTATAATATGAAATACTTTTTTCTTATTTTTCTGAAGGAAAAGTATTTCATATTATAATATTTATTCATATTATGATATTTAACATCTTTTTTATTTTATTCTTTTTTTTATATATTTCTCTTTATTTATTATATTTCTTTTTAATTTAAAACATTTAAAAATATCTTATTGTGCTATTGTTCATTTTTAGAGAGAATGTATGTAATCTTTTATCATTTTACAAATTAAAATTTAAAAAAAAAAGAAATCTTTGTTAGTTTTATGAAAAAAATGAAATTGTTTTATATTATAATTTGTAATTTTTTACAACCAAATTATTTAAAAATATGTTTTCAAATTTTAAATAGATTTATGTAATAAAAAAATATTTTTATTTTTGTTTTGTAATTTACTGAAAGCATATAAATATATGTAATTATTTTTTGTGCACATGTTACTTTTTGATATTATGTATATAAATGTTCACTTATCAGAAGTAAAATTTTTTTTTGTAGAAAATTCTTTCATTTTTTAATTTACTTCCTTCAATTCTAAAATAAATCTATATTAAATTTTTGTAAAATGAAATATCTTAAAATTGCTACATCATTATCAAATTCTATTACATGAAGTTTAAAAGTTTTTTTCAATGTTTTCAATGAAATTATTTAGGAAGCATTTTGATTTCAAAATTAATTAAATGTTTTACAAATTGTGGGGCTCTCTGCAATTGTTGTTGTTGTGTTTTTGCTGCTAAGTTCCTTCTAACCAAATAAAACAACTACAGCAGTGGCAAATGCAATTAGAATGTATATTAACTACAGTAAGCATTTTTTATATGCTGTTTACAATGGAAAATGGAAAAAAAAAAATTTAATGATTCATGGCATTTTTTTAAGCACTTATTGCTTTTGCTGATTAACAGATTTTATAATCAGTATCGTCTTAGTTTGGGTGACCTCTTCTCCAGCATTCATTCTACTCTCTGCTTTATAAGAGTCCTGGCTTCTGCATTACTTGGAGCTCATCATTTCACTTATCATAAAGCAGTGCATACCTAGCTGAACTTGTACTAACATCACAGTCAGGTATGAGTTATAGATGCCCATGTTCATTTTACTACTAATTAAATAAATAAAAATAATCCATTTTCCATACAATATTAAAGCATTGCATTCACACTCAATTCATAATCCACTGCCGGTTTATAGTAATGCACGCCATCCCACTCTTCTGTCATCAACTAATATCCTTGCAGAGCCTTATCAAATGACAACAGCAGAATTTTAAATTTAAAAAAATTTAAGAAACTTCTGATATCAAATGATGTTGATATACAACAATCTGTTAGATAACATAAAGGTATCAGTTTCAACAAGACCTTAATTAGATGAGTCCAACAAGAAAATGGCATACTAGTCAAGGACAGGAACACCAAATTAAAAGGCATGAAGAGGCAAACAGATAAGCAAATACAAACAAATATAATAAAAACGCAAAAAGATAAACAGTCAGGATATCAATTTTAAAAAACTAGTTTACTGGAAAAATGCTGAGATGAAATGGTTATTAATTACCCTTTAAGGCTCCTTCCCACTGAGACGAGAGGCTTTGAAGATTCACGCGGCAGGTGAGAAAAAATTTTCGAACCCTTCACAGGAAACGTCAGAAATAGCATTAAGCCTAGTGAAGTTCTACTTTGAGTTGAAAGATGGTCAACTCGAAGCGGTGCATTTCAAACCGGTTTCAGGCGAACAACTAGTGATTGGCCAACTCTTGTCGCTTAAACGCTTCTCGCCTCGGTGGGCACGAGCCTTTGATTACCTTTGGCTCGGAAAACAGATTTGCCGAAATTAGAACCCTAAACTGCAGAATTCTCACAATTTGTTATGTATTGAAAATATTTTTACTTATCATTAATATAATTATACATTCTATAAGAAAAGGATTTTTCTTGCTTCATATGCAGTTAATCTACACAAGGTTTAACCTCATTTATTCCAGAGATCTCACCTGTTTTACCAATGATCTGTTCACTATTTTTAACTTTTTCTGATCTTATTAAATTGAGCATTTCTCTCTTCTATAAATGTATGCATTAATTTTAAAAAATAACAATTTTTATCAATAATTAATACAATAAAGGACTTCATATCTAAGTAACCATTCTCAGTATTCTGGAGAATCACTTACTTTCATTTAATTTAATTCTTATTCTCAATTATTGACAACGAGTGCAACAGTAGCAGAATGCTGTGAAATTATAGTCTTAAATCTGTTTTGTAGTTGGCATATTATTTGGTAACTAATAAAGAGAGGTTATTCAGTGACCAAATTGAATCTTTTCCCATTGCTTGCCAAATGAGGCATTAATTACAAATGCCCTCTATTTAGTGTACTGAATCATATTTAAGTATCTTCTCAAGAATATTTTAATGAATTGATTTACTTATATATATATAATTTTAAGAATATATATATATATATATATAATTTTAAGAATATATATATATATATATATATATAATTTTGAGAATAAGTCCATGGACTTCATTATACTGGTAAAACATGCATGGTACCAAAATATTTAAGATTTCCTCTTCTAAAAGATCCTGATTTCCATTTTGTCATTAAAAGGTAATACTAGTTAGATACATTGAAAGATATTAGTTAATGTATATATTTTATAACAAATATTTGTCTTAATGTAATTAAATATTTTTCATTCCTATCAATGTGATTAGAAAGAAATTACTCTTGATTTTTTTTTTTTTAAATTTACTTTGATTTCTACTCATATAATAATTTTTTGATTATGTATTTCTTATGATTTTCGAGATTTACTGATTTTTTTCCCCCTTTTCTCAATTCTGTGTTAGGCTAAACCTTTTGGTTTTTGAATATGTATAAAATAATCAATTTTGAATTTGTTTCAGAAAACTATTTCTACTTTAAATGATTTTTATATATTATTTAATTTTGTAGATACCTCCGTCTGTATAATCGGAAATTTTCAAAAGAAGATCACATTCAGTTTATAAAATTATTCTATGAACTTGTTGTTGTTCCAGAAATGGACCTTCATTTTGTTAAAAAATGTGCCATGATATTGATTTCTTTGCTAAAGTAAGTGATATATATTGGAATGTTTACCTTTGGCCTTTATATAAGTATTTTAATGTTTTATATAATTATATTAATATATATATATTTTACATTTTTTCAATTTTTAACCTTTGTTTATATACACTTACAAGGACAACCATATTTTTATGTCTCTTAAAAATAAAATTTAATGTTCTTTGAAATATAATTACCAGTTTCCAATAATAAAAAAAAAAATTTTTTTGTGTCTGATGGGAAATTTTTTTATCTAGCTGTAGATAAGAAAAAAATAGCTGACTGAATGAGTAATACTAATTTAATTTTACTGGATGCTTTGATATATTATTAAAATATCATTTGTTATAAGTTCATTATATACATATGTAAGAATTTAATATTTATTATTTTAGAAAATCTAACTAAGCTTTATTATTGCTTTCACATTTTATTCATTTTTAGACATTTTATTTCTGTACATGATGTATACAACTTAACTGCATTTTATGCAATTTATTTGTTTTTTATATTTTAATTATAACATTTACTAAATATTTAGAAAAGTGGAGTTATTAAGTCGGGATGATCTCATTCTATCTTGGCGTCCACTGTATGAATTATATGATAAACTTTTCTGTTCAAATTGTGAAGCTTATGGAATGGTACTAATTCCTTGGTAAGAAAACAAACTTTTTTTTTTTTTAAATCATGCTATTTTAAATTGTTTTGATTTATTTAATAACTAAAATTTTTTTCTTACAGCAACTTAGAAAATAATTTGAAGACTCTCATCACAAATTGTAGTCCGTAAGATATTTTGGTCACTTTTTTCAAATTTTTACTACATTTAATTGAAAATTAACAATGGAATTTTAAGTTAATTTATATAGACTTGTTATGTATTTTCAGTTTACAGTTGCAAATTTTATCCTTTAATGTAATACTTCTAATTAATAATCTGTATTAAAACATTTTTGGTTTACTTGATAAAATAATAAAAACACCAAAGTTAATTTTGATTATTTGTTTTGATTTTTCTTAGTTTTCTTTTCATAGAGATACATTAAATTCTTGATTTCTGCAAAATACTTATTTATGACATTAAAGCTTAATTAGCATATTTGAACAAAATATAAGGCAATATCAACTTTGCATTAAAATAGTAATATGATTTTTAAAAATGTATAATTATAAACTTATTATCAAAAGTTTAAAATTTTTGATATTTAAGATTGTCTTAAACTCTTTACTTTGTATCCAGAATTTTATTTTATTCTAGAAAATGAAAAATTAATTTGTTTTAATTAACATGAGAAAAATAATTTAAGTACTTTTTATGCCTGATATTTTGCAGACCTGTTAGTAGTTATTTTTTTAATAAACATTGCTTCTAGTTTTACTTTTGAAAATAATTTTTGCAAATGCACCTGCATTTTATCTTTCTTTTCAAATTAGTTCAAGTTTTAATTTCATCTATTATTTTTGTCTCAATGTACATTTAGAATGTACTTTACTGACATTTAGTAGTTTACAGATAAATTATTTATCTTGCATCAATCTGTGGCTCTTCAACCATACAACTTTGAGCCTTCCAGTAACTTGTAGTAATGTCATCAGGCACATTGCAAAGTTCAGTGCAATTCCGCAGGTGATTGTTATCCATATTGGCTAGCCGACAAAATGGGCAGATCCCATCAGAAGCCAAACCAAGGCGGTCGATGTGTGCCTGCAGGTAGTCATGGCCGGTTGTAAGGTGGGAAAGCTTGCAACAGCCTCAGCATTTTCCAGGTGCATAGGAATACAGCCCCCAGTGCCAAGATATTTCCACTTTTTGTTGCCTTTCAAGTCTGAGGCTTTTGCTGGTGAAATTGTTGGTTACAGTGATATAGTTACACACGATCCAGAGTGTCAGTGGTAACTCTGACTGGTTTGGACTCGCTCCAAACTTTACCATGATATCGATTTTCTCATTATCAAGGACTCCCACATGATTAGGAAACCAAAGCAAATGTAGAGCTAAGCTGATGGAGGCTCAATATAGGCATATCCATAGCAAATGTAGAGCTCAGCTGATGGAGGCTCAATATAGGCATATCCATAGCAAATGTAGAGCTCAGCTGATGGAGGCACAATATAGGCATATCCATAGCAAATGTAGAGCTCAGCTGATGGAGGCTCAATATAGGCATTCACAGTAGCAGATGTTGTGTGCACCACGAGGGCACATGTTACTTTACACCCCAGATAAATTAAGTAATAAATATTTTTAAAAAAAAAAGATTTTAATCTTTTTTATTTCAAGCTTTTTGACAATCAAATAAAGTTTTTAAAAACTATTTTTTTAAATAGATATAGCCTGTAACATATACTTAAAGCAATACGTTTCTGGAATTATACTTGCAATTGTTTTTGATTATGTATACAAGATAATTTTTTTCCCCAAGTATGTTTTTTTTTTTTTAACTCATGTATCAAATGTAATGTAAATGTATCATACCTCATGTATACAGTATCATGAAATATGAAATTTATTTCAAATTTCTAACAAAGGAAAGAAACACATTAGGATTGCTTAAATTTTTTTGGTTGTAGGATTATTAGTTTTGAAATTTTAAAAATATAATGGTATTTCAAAGAAGCGTTTTGTTAGCTGCTAAAAACAAGATTAATCTTTAACTTATTATTAATAATAAATATTTATTAAACTTCATTAATATTGCTCTGTTTTAATATTTTTGAAGTCATTATAGTAAAAATCTTTTTTTAGATATTTTTCACTGGAGTCAACTCAAGAAATACTTGATGAATTTAGACCTTATTTATGCCCATTTGATAGTGAGATGGCTAAAGCTATGAATTATTTTGACCTATTTTTGTGTACTAAACTACCTCCTTCAGAACATCACAAAGGCTTTAAGTAATTATTTTTATATATTTATTTTAGTTATTGCCTATAGGACTACCATCTAGTGTGTTGCCATTATGCGTAGTATATAGATCCATAATTTTCTTTAAATTTAATTAATTCTAACATAAAAGCAAGTTTAAGAGAATATAAAAAAATTTGTGTGAAAGACATTGTTTAAAATTTATTTTGTTTATATTATTATTTAAATAACAGTAATAATTTGGAAAATAAAAATATTCATACATTTCAAAAAAGGGTTTTGGTTACTTTACCATTTGGTGTTTAGTTTTCAATAATGTAGATTTGTTGTAACTATATTGCTGTGAAATACAACCTTTTAGAAGATGCGATAAAATAATAGAAAAATGTAAATTGATTACACAGTAGAAAATATTAATTATTTCTATGGAATTTAAATCAACTTCTAACCATATGCATTGTATAAAGCATGTCATATTTTTAATAATCCCTGTATGCAGGGGGAAATTAAGTCATTATAAATAATTAAATGCAGAAAAATGGACTACAACCTACATATATTAATGAGTTTTTAAAAAGAATATTACATTAAATAACTTTTTGAATAACATAATTAATTTTTCATGCGATTTGATAAATTGGTTGAGAATTTTTTTTTTCACTTATTGATAAGTTGCGCAAGAATGGTAATTAAAAATTTGTTACAGCTGGCGATCTTGATTTGAAAATACACATTTTTGGGAGTGTGTTGGCAGAAAAAAAAAAATGTATTAGTAATGATTTCATTTTTTTTTTAATCAGATTTATATAAAATTATTTATTTTTCAAACATTGCCTTCTTTACAATTTCTTATATTCTTCTGCTGATCTACTATTTTCTCTTCAAAATTCAATTTATATATAGGTGTATTTGTTATATCTTGACTATTATACTTTGGGAAAAGTCAATTAAAATTTTTATCGTGTTTTTTTATTGTCTTTTAAAATATAAATTTTCCGTTTTGAAAAATAAAAGAAAATATGAATGATTTGTTTTGTTAATGACTTATCTCACAATTTATATGACAATTTTTAGGAGTGAATCTGTTAATACTTTTTTTTTTTTATTATGAAACTAGCGGACCTAATGCCTGCACTATTGTTGAATTTGAATATATATAAGTGAATTAAATAAATACAATTGAAATTTCATATCAGTTAATTTATTGAATTTAAAATGACATGAATTGAATTGGGATTCGATTCAGTTAGATTGATGATGTAATTTTTTTATGTTTCATTGTTATGTTTTTGATATATATATATCAAATTTATGTACATAATAAAAAATCTGTCGCAATATAGGTATTGGAATTCCAGTTGAATTATATATTACTATTTGTGTTTTTAATTTTCTAGATTGTGGTTTGAAGAATTCATGTCACTTTGGCAAAATTGGCATAACATACCCATGTGGGAAAATGTAAGTATTTTTTTTTTTTTCTTTTTATGCAAGCCTAAATAATGATATGCTTTAATCATCTTAATGAGGCCCTGATGGTTGGGTGACTGGCACTTGGTGCCACAGGTTTTTGGTTCAAGTCCCAGTAGTGTTATGGATGTTTGTAGTAGTTCAGTTACTGTAGTTCATGGTCATTTGCTGATTATACAATATAAATATTTCAGCATTTTATATTGTATATTTAGAGGTGACCATATTCTAGGAAAAATTGGGGGACAATTTCAGTATTTACTCTTTTTCTGTATTTACGGTAAAAAACAAATAATTCTTAAAATGTTGTCTGTATTTACAGTAAAAGACAAATCTGTAGCTACACTGTGTAATAAGGAGAAAAAAAAAAATATGAAGATAAAAGCAGCAGAGTAATCTATCCTTACTGTTTGCTTTCCTCTTTGTGGCTATCCTACCTTATCACACTCACTCCATTAAATGCTGTTTCAATTGCGAGTACAGCCAAAGCTAACTCCCATTCATTGCACCTACTTACCCCACCTTCATTAGACAAACAACTAGCAATTCAAATAAAAATGATCACCAAAATGCTGCATTTTAATTAGAGGGGGAGCATCTCAGAAATGTGGTATAAATGTTACATTCAGCATTATTCACATTGTATAATTTAAATGAGTAAGAGAATATAATGGAAAACATATTTTTTTAGTTTAAATCTGTCTTAAATGGTATTGATTAAAGTTTAGTAGATTTATTAAAGTAGTTTTCAACGTTGAAAGCTAAATTAAAATATATAAGAACTGAAAAATATTTAATGCCTTACGTATTTTTATGAAATAAATATTAACGATAGTTCCAGTTTCTTTTTCATTAAAATCACAGTTTCAAATATATTAAAATGTATTTGCCAGATATGTACTGCCAGATATATGTATTTGCCAGATGATTGATATGATTACTAAGTGTTCGATATAGAAATCATAATTGCTTTCCCTCCAGCAGTAGCTAAAATAAGGAATTAATTTTTATCAAATCGATTGTATAATACAAATAAAGATGACTGATATGTAATTTTCTAAATATTTGAAATAAATTTTTTTTTATGTTGGTAATCAGCATATACTGACAACGGTCAATTTTGAGAAGTTATCTTAAAAGATTGACTGTGTGATGAATTTTACTTTGCAATAATTGAATTTTTGTTTGTATTCTCATTGCCCCTCAGGGTTTATTTATTATTATATTTTTTTTGACAGATAGCTTATTTTAATATGCAAATAAACATTTTCAAAATGTGTTTGAGCTTTCATAATGAGCCTTTTTTGGTTGTATATTAAAAAAATACCTTGAATTTTTTTTTTTTTTTCCCTGAACCATTGTAAGAGAAAAATTGTCAGATTTAAAAAGAAACAAAACAAATAATTTGATAGCTGTTCACCATAGAAGACAGCAATATCTTCTGAAAATAGATAAAAATAAAAGCCAAACAAGAAGTAATATTAAATGCTTTCTGAATGTTAGTATTTGACTGTAATGCTGATAAAAATTTAATATAAAAATTGTAAATTGTTAGAACATTCTTGTCTTTCCAAATATTTTTCTTTAACATTTAGCAGCTTTTTATTTTAAAAAAACTTTTAGGGTTATTTAAGGTATAAATGACTGAAATTAAAAGGGATTGTTAAAGAAAATAATTGACCATTCATACTGGTGCTGATCATCTACATAATATATCAGGTCATTCCCCTCCCCCCTCACCCCAACTAGCTAAAAAGTGGGAACTAAATTATAATAGTTGAAAGAGATGATGTTTCATTAAACTCATGTTTTATATGTTGATTAAATAAATTTTATTTATTAGTTTGATAAATGTGTCCATGTATTTTTAGTGTCTTCTATCATTGCTTTCTCGTCTTGCTAAGGATAATGTTGGCTACATTGATTGGGAACCTTATTTGCCTATGGTAATAGTTTTTGTATTTTATAACGATAATAAATTCATTTAAAAATAAATATTTTTCGATACCAGATTTTATAATTTAAAAAAATCATAAATCGATTTTATATTAATCTATTATTATTCAATATCAAATTTTTAATGTGTTGATATATATATTTTTAAATATCTTGCAGATTTTCACCAGATTGCTACGCAGTTTCAATCTGCCAGGTCGATCATCTATGGTTCAAGTTGTCAGAGTTGTTTCTACATTTGATACTGGTGTTATTTCCACTCTCTTAGCTTCAATGCTGGTATGATGTAATGAGAAATTTTGTTTTCAGTTAATTTTTAATGATGTATTAGAGGAAAAATATTTTTTACTATTACATTAATTTTTAATGTTTATATATTATCTTATTCTTAAATTCTAGTTAATTTCCTTTTTTTTTTTTTTTTTTTTTTTTAGGGTAAAAATAGCAGCTGCCAGCTTCATATTAATCGACTTTTTAATGCATTAGAGTCCTTTTTTCATCCATCTAATCATGGAAGGTGGTTAGTAAGTATCATGATGTGGCTTTTGTTAAAATATACATTTACAACCTCTGTAAGCCAAACTTCAAGGGAGACGGCAAATATTTCGAGTTAGAGTTTTCGACTTACTCATATTTTGTAAGGAAATATTCGACATGTAGAGGTCTAGAATCTTTCTAACTTATTTTGAGTTAGAGAGGTAAAAATAAATAAAAATTCAAGTCACAAAGGTAATAAACATGCTTATTTGCAACTTAAAAATCATATGTACTACAATAAAAAATCAAAATAATTCCAAAACAACCTTAAAATTAAAAATATTATGTATTAAAAAAGTCAATTAATTTATTATTTTTATTTATTTATTTTTGCTTTAGACAATTCGATCGCTCTCTATCTACAGCATTATCTAAGCTATAAAGAGGAGAAAATTCTTTTCTTCCGAGGTTGCTATTTCATAGAATTGGTTATTCTATTTACTATATACTCATACATTGTTTTCTAAGAAAAATTTTTGTGCGTTGTCAGCAAATCCTTAAAGTTGGTAACTTATTTTTCTTCAAGCTATAGAGGTAATTAGTTTCAAACGACCGAGTTGTAAAGGACGTAAAATCAAACATTTTCTAATGTTTGAGATATAGAGGTTCAATTTTTTTTTTGAGTTGAGGGAAAATATATACCAAAATGGCTTGTGGGGATTGACTAATTATTTTGACTTATAGATGGTTGAAATTTCGAGTAATAGAGCTTTTGGGTCTTGAAGGGAAGGGAACAAAAAAATTTCGAGTTGTGAAGGTTTTCGATTTTATCGAGGTTCGACTTAAAGAGGTTCTACTGTATTTGAATGATCTATCACATCTACCTATATCTCTTATGAAAATGTCTTTTTAAAATAGTTTTCAAATTCAAAAATTGTGGAATTAAAATATATTCCTAGTGTAAAGGAATGATTTATATAGAGTGTAATGTTTTTTTAACTGTCTTTTTAGATGCTGATTTTCAATGTTATACAATTTTATCGTGTTTATGTTGAATTTGTGTCTTTATTTTGTAGGGCAAAATGCAAAGACTTTTGCAAAAAATTCCACTTGCTGTGATTAATCGTTTACACAGGTAAATGAACCTTTCTTTTTAATTTTTTTAATTCATCTATATTTTTTTCTGATTTAATTAGCAATTTCTGATTTGAAGACAATTTTTTCCATTTTTAAAGAATCAAGAAACGTTCCTAAAAATTTCCCTGAAATATAGCAAAAAGAAAGATTTAATTTTTCCAGTTACATCTTTCCCTGTGATTGTTATACTTTTTGTAGTTGGACCTGTGTTTGCGTCCTGCATTAAAATACGGATTTTTGTGATTTGGAAATTGGTATCTGTATTATATATTAATGTATTTAAATTCAAATTAATCTTTTTTTAAAGCTTTTTACTTTTTATTACTTATTTATATTATTGTTTCCTAAATAGTTAAGTATTTTACTAAAATTTAGTGGTTATTTTATAGTATGAATATGTACTATGTATATATTAAATATTTCAATATTTATTGCTTGTATTTATAGGGAAAAGATATACTAAACCATCATGGGTAGCTCCTGTTCCTGAAGAATACAAATTAACTGATCAAGAAGTAACTGATTTTGTAAAAAGTGTATTACCTGCTGCTTTACTATCCATGTTTAGCAAACGTGGCAGTGCTGACTCTAGTGCTGCATTGCAACATCTCAGTTTTCTTCGACCCGAGATGGTTATTCCATCAATATTGGAAAGGTAAGTAATTTTATTTCCGCTGGTTTATCTATAATGACTAGTTAGATAAGACTTTATGAGCCATTTTTTTGTTTGTAATATGTATTTTTATAAATTTGATTACAAAATAATAAATTCAAAATTTGATTACATTATAAATATGTTTGAAATACATATTTCATTTAAGTATTTATTTTTCCATGGTAAAAATCTACCAATGTTCTAACTCAATCTTGCTTCAGTGTATTATTTCATAACCTAATAGCTTGAATATTATCTTTCAAAATTCACTATGATTAAAATTATTCCCTTAGACAAGGTATTTATATGTTTTATTTATTTTTTTTATTTATTATATTTTATTTTTGTTTATTATGAATCATGATTTTCAAATTAACATTAATAGAACTAGCCTCTGAATAATTGCTTAGTGGAAGAAGAATTAAATTTTTAATTTTTGAAAGTTAGGTTAAAATATTAAAAATAAAAATACACTAAGTTTTTAGTTATTTCATAAAAATTAATGTAGTTTTATTAATTTATTTCTGTTGCAGGTTATATTCATCACTAGAGACTTTAACAGAACCTCATCGCCTGATTGCTGCAATGCAGTGTGTTGTTCCTGTATGCCGAAGTCTTGTTATGAAAAATAAATATTTTCCAGAAGGACCTACACATGTTATATACCATTATTAATGGCTGCACTACCTGGAATAGATCCTAATGATATTAAAAGTGCATGGTTAGATTATATTTTTGTCATGTATAAAATTTTATTTGCATATAATATTAGATATAAAAAAATTCGTAAAACTTTTATCAAATTACATTTAATTTTTTTTTTCACTGTTAAAAAAAACTATAAATCATCTTAATTTTTTTAAGTTAATAAAGGTACAACTTTTGATTTTGATTACAGCAATACCTTGATTTATGCGAATTTAGTGGTCAATTTTTTTATTCAGTAGTCAAATGATTCTTGATTTTTTTTTTTTTTTTTTTTTTCAACACTGCCAGTTGCTATCTTTAGTGCTTCTTTTTCTGTGATATGCTAACTTTATGCAAACAGTTATGATTCTTCAATGGACCAAACATACAAATTTTTTATTTCTCTAAAACAAGAAAGAATCATTAAATGAAATTTCAGTTCACAGTTCATGTTTGTTTTTTTTTTTTATTCTAAGCCACTCCTCTATCTGTTATATTTTAATCATTTTTTTTTTTTATTGATCTGATATCAATTTGTTTTTTCAATTTGGCTTATAAATTTCATGTTTTTAATGTGTGTAGAAAATCAGTGCAATCAAAAGTTTTTCTATTTTCTTTTTTGTTGTCAAGATTTTTTTCAATTCTGAAATTTTTCATGGGGGTAAAAGTAATAAATTTTTTAGAATTTTAAAATTTAAATGACTGGTGTTCTAAATATTTATAACACATTTTAAAGTATGACAATTTAGAAATAGGAAAATATTAAAAGTGCATAAACTACATTTTTATGTAATATTTTTATTCTTATCTAGTGTTTTGTTAGTTTTTGATCCCAATTAAATAATTATGTATTCATATGAAAAGTTATACGTGAACTTGTGTAATTTGTGTCACCTGTTGTGTAACTTCAGGGTGTTATGATATTATTTACAAATTTAAACACTCAATTAACAGTAGATAGAAGCTGTTCTAACTGATGTAAGATTTTTTTTTTTTTTTTTTTTTTTTTTGTCTTATTTAAAAATATATATATATGTATATGAATCCCAATTTGTGGCTCAGTGTTAATTCATGGTAACTACTGCATAAGGATTGTATTTTCTCTGTAACTTTGTACTGCAATCTCTAAAAAGAAAGAAAGTAGACTCAGTATTGATTGTGACAAAATGTTTCATTTTGCCTGCGGATTGTCTAATTGGAGCTTTTTTTTTTTTTTTTTTTAAAAAATATTTTTGATATTGCACACTATTATTATTATTATTATTGCACACAATAATAATAATACACTAATCTTATTATCTTAATTATCATAGCTTCAAATCACTAACTTTTAAAAATTGTTATTAATTAAAATGTAAAGTTAAATTTTAAGTGTTAAATTTATTATTTTAAATAAAAATGCTACTTTTTTGTTTATTCAATATGTTTTAACTGACATTTCTCATTCTTAGGTAACTTTTCAGTTTATATCCACTTTATCTGCACTAATTTTGTTTCAAGATTCATCTAGTGCTGCAAATAATGAAGATATATCTGAGGTAGATATTTTATTTAAATGTTTAAATAGGTTTTTAATTTGATATAAAAGTAAAACATATAATTAAGAGTGGGATCTGGATATCTTCATAATTGTGTATACTGCTTTCCAAAATTTTATGACTTTTACTAATTAATTTAGAAGAATTTGAGAAATAGATTCAATGACTTTAATTGAACTCATTTATCTAAAAAGTAGTTTCTGCCTCCCAAACTATTTAATGCATTTAGGAAACACTAAATAAACTTTAATTCTAAATTGGCTTGTAACCAATGCACATATCCTTTAAAAATAGCAGTACTAAGTTAATAGGTAGCATAGCAATACAGAATAGGTGAAAATAATTTTTTAAAATAATAATAAAACTTTTTAATTATTAATAGCTTCTGTAAGATCTTCTTTCATTATGCATCCAAGATAGCTTTTTATTAACTTCACTGCCACAAAAAAAAAAATCTGTTAACACTTGCTGTGTTTGCTGATAAAACAGTTGCTGTCTTTGCTACTGGTTGTATTATTGAGGGTTACAATTAAATTCCCTCTTTAGCATTTATTTTTAACAGGAATTCTAGAATTTTGGAACATTGAATATTATAAAAGACTTGGGAGTCAGATTTTTAAACCAACTCCTATTCCCCACCTCTTTTTTGTAATACATATAAATATGTAGAAAAGTGTTTTCTATTATTTTTAAAGTATTATGACAATAATTTTAATTTGCTGATAAAAGTATATATTTTTTCGTTCTAATGCAGCTGGCAACCACTTAGACAATTGTCTTTGATGCCTTAAGGCAAGTGCTGCACAGACATTACTCACTTAACATTAACCAGGGGTGCTTGTAACTTGATGATAAGCCACGGACGTGGAGTAACAATGCCCCCACAACGCTCTATGATCCAATTAGGACCGTGACCTACGGTTTAAAGTGGATTCCGAACCACTACAAACACCCATGGGCAAGCCAGGATTTGAACCCGATACCTATGGTACCGAGAGCCAGAGCGCTAGCTAATCTTTATTGTATCGAATTTTATGAAGATTGAAATCATTTTTATAAACATGTCACAGGAATGGCTAATTAGTTGCATTAAAAATCAGTTTTTTGATATGAAGAATGATCTGTTATTCATGATCTATTTGTCAAATTCTATAAATTCAGCTAATTATTTCTGTTTAGAAAAATGTTCTATATTGAAAATATAAAAAATTTCATTAGTGATATGTTTCTTATTTAAAACGTTTTTAAAAATTAATGATTTGATATGGTTATTGAGAAAATTAGTATAAAAACTACACATCATGCTATACTGGAAATATAAATACTTTTTTAAAACACCAGAACAAGATTTAAAAATTTAATCAACTGTGCGTATATACTAGAATTTAAAATTTAATTAGAATTTTTCAATTAATGAATTTATTTAATTATTAATTTACCATAATTAGAAATTTAGACTGTAATGTAGAAAGGCATAACATCATCATCATCATTGGTGCAACAGCCCAGTGTGGGCCAAGGCCATCTACCTACTGGTAGATTTCGAGATGTGAGATGTTTTGTCTTTTTTACGAGGTAGGGTTGTCAGCTCTACACCCAACAGTCATATGAGACTAGGACCTACAGCTTAAAGTGGATTTAGAACCGCTACAAACATCCATGGCACTGCCGGGATTGAACCCGAAATCTGTGGTACCGAGCGCCAGAGCACTGCCACTTGGCCATTCAGGACCCCCCCAAATAAAGAGAAGGCATAACAGTAATCTTTAAAAAATAAACTTGAATTCCAAACAATTTTCTTTTCTTGAAAAATCTCAATTTTCACTTTGAAATAAAATTGTCTTTGTTTTCAACAGACAACCTTTTAGAAACGTTTTTTTACAATATTGAACTATATTAGCTTGTGAAAGAATTGGAAAGTGTTAATTTTTACATTTTGCAAAAGTGTTGAAATTTTCTAATTATTTTGTTATTCAACAGTCAATCATAATTAACTTGTTGGCTCTAATGTATTTTGTGAATGCATGAAATGGTACACTGATTGCATGCATGAAATTGTACACTGATCAAACCATTCAAAATGAATTGGAAATTTTGAATTTAATGAATTAATTTTGAAAATTCTGTTATATTTTTATGTTTTACAAATTTATTATTTAAAAATAGTTTTCATTGAAGTAATGTTAAATATTTCTTAATTTAGAATATTTTTGTAACTATTTTAGCATACACGAGAAATATGCCTTGCGTCTGCAGCGTTCGAAGATTTTGTTCTTCAATTGATGGATAGGTAAGTCGAATGTATTTTTATTTCTGTGTTAAAAGCATTATACTTCATAAGTTTAGTTTCTTATGAGTATCCTTTGATTGACATATATCTGTGAAGGTTTTTTAGTACTTTTTGTAAGGAAGAATTTTTTTTTTTTTTTTTTTTTTTATTGATTGAATTTAAAAAAAAAAAAAAAAAAAATCTTTTTTTCTCTCACATATAGTTTATTGTAGCTTATTCCATTTTGTAATTTGAAGAAAGAAAAGTTATGTGTAGAAGTAATTTGACCTTGATTTGAATTTTGTATATTCAAATTTATGAAAATTTTTCTTTGCAGAATCTTTGGGTTAATTGAAAATAGTTGCTGTAATAATCCGAGTGCTTTAGATCGTGCTTCTGAACGTTCAAATCCAGAAGAAAATTTCTTGGAAATAGGTTTGTACAGCACATTTGGAGTTATAATCATGCAAAGTTCTCCTGCCATACATCAAGTAAGTTGACAGAATTTTTCCCTAGATTTTCATTCTGTGTAGTATTAAACTTAACTAGATTTCATCTGTTATTTCATATGCTTCTCTTTTTAAAGGTAGTTATAAACAAACTTCAAACATTCATAACTGGTCATATTTTTGAAATCAGAATATCGGCGGGCAAATTTGCAGCAAATCTGTGCCGTGTTGCTTGCAGAGTAAGTATAACTAAAAAAAAAATTCTAAAAATAAGAAGTTGAATTTATATTTTAATGATGATTAATATAGAGATGCCACATAAACACACATATATACATTAAGCATGTTTTCTATTATGTAACTATATTATTAGAGTCCATTTCAGAATATATTGTGAAAAAATTAAAGGGAAATATTGAATTATTTACAAAATTAATTAAAAAAATAGAGAAAATCTTAAATAACAAATAAATAATATAATTTTCAAAATTAAAATAGTATTTATATTATCATTTCAGACAGCTACAATTTAAAGATTTAAAAAATTTTGCAACAAAGTGAACTTTATATCCATATTAGTAATGATTAAAAGTTGCCAAAATACAACAGAAAAAAAGAATAATGATTTAATTATATTATAATTATTAATTAAATTCTTTGATAAAATTTATTAAGTTAAATAATTGTTTTAATTTTTAGAAGGATATGATAGCTAATATTGCTACTGTGTGAAATATTAAGAATAGTTTTTTACATGCCGAAAAATTGTAATTAAAATATTTAAAAATTAATATTTTTTCACTGTTATTAATTATAAATTATTTTGATCATAATCATACTTTTGCAAAAGAAAAAAAAAGTCAAACTCATTATGTGGGGGAAATATTAAAATGCAGTGGCTCCCAAAAGTGTTTGTACACTTAATGATTTTTATTGAAATAGGGCTGTATCCGTTAATTAAAATTAATTTTCCGAATGACTATTTAATTATTAGATCTATAATCCATTCCTATCAAAACTGCATGAAATATTTTTAAAACATACTAAAAATTTACTTTTAAGAAATCAATAATCAAAAGGTTAGAAACATTTTTATCTCACAAAAGTCTTCATACACTGAAATATTTTTGGATAAAATCAAAATTAGAGTTATAGTTTCCCGCTTTTTTAATTTTTACATTGTGGTGGCATTTAAAAAATCGTTTGCTTTAATTTTTTTTGTTTACTTCATGATATTTTATTTATTATTTAAAAGGGGTAGCAGTCGTAAAGAAATTACAAACAGCATTAGAAAATTGATAATTTTTACCATAGTAGTGGTAAATCTTGAAACATCGCTAAAATAGTTACTTTATCCCATTCTACAGTGCAGTACGTAATAAAACGTTTTAAAAAGAAAATAGGATTGAAAACAAGGTAAGAAAAAGGTCGACCAAGAAAGTTAACTAAATGTGATGAGAGATTTATTATTAGAAAATTTGTGAAAATCCACGAGTGCTGTAAAAGTTTCTGCAGAATTTAATGAAAAGTTTTCTACTTCAATTTCACCTGAAATTGTTCGCCGAGTTCTCAGAAAAGCTCAATTACATGGGCGCTCTGCCCGAAAAAAAAATTTTTTTGTTAGTGCGAAAAACAGAAAGCTTAGGCTTTCATTCGCATAAAAATCAATGATAAATAAACGTACTGGAATAAAGTCTTATTTGCTGACGAAAGCAAATTTAACATTTTTGGTTCCAATGGTCCGAATAACTGTATGGAGAAAAATGAGGAAC
Organism: Caerostris extrusa; assembly: GCA_021605095.1. Lineage (NCBI taxonomy): Eukaryota > Metazoa > Arthropoda > Arachnida > Araneae > Araneidae > Caerostris > Caerostris extrusa. Next base: position 56,113 of record BPLR01016992.1, read on the forward strand.
TTCATTCTAAGAATTTAGTTGGAACAGTTAAGCATGGCAGCGGAGGTGTTCTTGTGTGGAGCTGCATGTCAGCATCAGGACTAGGTAATTTGGTATTTATTGATGGCATAATGAATCATTCTCTTTATTTAAATATTTTAAGAGACAATTTAAAATTATCAGCCCAAAATTTGTGTATTGGAAACAATTTTATTTTTTATAATAACGATTCTAAGCATTACGGCTCTTAACGTTCGCCTGTGGTGTCTCTATAATTGTCCACAAGTTTTGAAAACATCTCCTCAGTCGCCAGATTTAAACCCCATAGAACACATTTGGAGAGAACTGGAGGTGGGGGAGTACAAAAAACATAACATCAAAATGAAAAGCGAATTAAAAACAGTAATGATGGAAGAATGGATGAACATTGATACAGAAATTACAAAAAAACTAGTAAAATCTATTCCCAGACGTTTAAAAGCTGTTATGGATGCTAAAGGATATCCTACTAAATATTAATTTAACGAAAAAAAGAAAATATTTACTCATATGTAAAGATTTTTTTAAGTGTACGAAGACTTTTGTGAGATAAAGATTTTTATCATTTTTTGATTACTAATTTCTTAAAAATTAACTTTTGCTATATTTTAAAAAATATTTCATGTAATTTTACTAAGAATAGATTATAGATCTTATTATTAAAATCTCATTAAGAAAGTTTACTTTTAATTATTGGATAGAGATGTATTTTACTGAGAATCATAAGTGTACAAACACATGGGAGCCACTGTATATGATATAAAATGAAAAACAAATTAATGTGTTTTGATCTTCATGATTTAAAATGAGTTTTAAAAACTGTTTTGTTTGTTATGGTACTTTGAATAGTTAACTGAAAATAATATAATTTTTCTATTTATATTAAAAGGATTTGCTATAAAAATAGGTGTTTCTCTGGAATATATACATGAATTTTTTTTTATTATTTAAATTTGGATTTACTTAATATGGGTTGTGAATTTTATTGTAATATGTGTATAAGGTAGCTTTTATGCATGATTTTCTTGTTCATTTATCAATATCTTTAATGGTTATCCATTAATTATGGAATTTCTTTATACATAATTCATTTTAAATTGTTTATTGTGTAGGTTATTCCTGAATTGGGCTTACAAGCATTTCTACCACATTTTTCAAAGTTGGTTTTGGCACTAACTGAAAACGAAGAAATCCTAAATGAAGAAAGGCTTGATGATGAACTTCTTTTTAGCCTTTTAATATTATCTGAGGTAATTTTACATTCATTCAAAACAAAAGCAATGATTATTATGTAAATTAATTAAAAATATGAAATTACATCTTAAAAAGTAAATTACATAGCCTATAGTAAATTGTTAACTTTCATACTTTTTTTGAATGAGTTGTATGATATTGAGGTTAATTAAAACGTTTCTTAAATTTCGATGTTTATTTACACTCATGTCCATAAATTAAGGATAATGAAGTTCAGGCAATTAAAGAGACAGAAGCAAAACAAATTTTACTTATTTGTAAAGTCTATTTATTAAACAAAAGGTAAAGAGCAAAAAAGATGCTATATGTTTGACATAATTAATAAAAATTGATGGTTAATATAGAGTATGTCTCCCGGACGATGCAATACAGGCCTTACAACGCCTAGGCATGCTGAGTATCAAATTATCAATCTGATCTTGGGGAATATTACACCACACTTCAAGCAATGCCCTCCAGTTCCGGTTGACAGGTGGGAGGGGGTTGACGGGCTGCAATTTGTCGGCCAAGCATATCCCACACATGCTCTATTGGATTCAAGTCCGGTGAGTATGCTGGCCAATCCATATGGGTGATATCCTCCAATTGAAGGCATTCGTCTGCAATGTTTGCACGGTGAGGACGGGCGTTGTCATCCATAAACAGAAATTCAGCACCCATGGCGCCCTGAAACAAACGTACATGTTGTTCCAGAATGACATCCCGATAGATGTGGCTTGTCATCATTACACTCTGAACATGCAGGTCAGTTCTTGAACCAAGAATAATTCCTCCCCAAACGAGCCATCCTGCACCACCGTAACGGTGTCGTTCAATGGTGTTCTCTTGGTGGTAACGGGTACCTGGCGCTCTCCATATGAAAGTCCGGCAAGAATCAGACTGCAAACTAAACCTGGACTTGTCGGAAAACATCACACAAGACCACTGTTGTGGTGTCCACAATGCATGCTCTCTACTGTAGGTTAATCGCAGGCGACAGTGAGTTGCGGTAAATGGAACACATCTGACAGGCCTACGAGCATATAGACCAATGTGCCCTAAGTGTCTGTACATGGTCTGCCTTGAAACTGTCGTACCGGGAGCTGACGAGACAGGTCTGATGCTGTGCTCAGTCTGTTTCTTTTGGCAGTAACTGCTGAATACTGGTCCTCATTCGGCGTTGTAACTCGGGGGGCGACCTGTGCTGTAACATCTACTCAAATTACCATCATCTTGAAATCGTTGCCAAAGCCTGGAGATGACACTCTGGACGATTCCAAGTTCCTCGGATACTTCCAGCTGGGTACGTCCACATTCCAGTCGTCCGATAATTCTACCATGTAAAAATCATCCAAATGCTTCCTTTGTGCCATAACTATGCGGTTATTGCACTGAAAGGCTTTTAAAGCGCTTGTGAACAATTTTACTTCTTTGCCACCATTCATATATACCCCTTTCTTACACTCTCGTCATTGTGACGTACTATCCGCGCCATCTGGTGGTTTCCTGTAATTTGCATATTCTTCTTCAAGATGTGTTGGATAATTCTACAGGTGAAATTTTTATTTTAGAGTTCAATTTGTGTGCGATTCTGAATTATCCTTAATTTATGGACATGAGTGTAATACAAGAATTAAATGTTTATATTATTGATTATCAGTTAGGTCAATATTTTATTATCATCAAAATAAAGCAACTTTAACTTATATATTAGTAACAGTAGAGCATTTTTCATTTTAATAGTTTTTTTTTTTATTGTTAAATCTGTGTAGATATTTTATCCATCATATCCCTTTACTACTTTGATTTATTTGAACATATTTTTAACTACATTTTTGTGATGTAAATCTGTATTTGTTTGCAATAATTTGATTTAACATGTACATAACTGTCATAGGTAAAATTAGAAATTGATAGCTCTGATTATGCTAAAGTGTGGCAAATTTAAATTAGATTAAATTCAATTAGGTGTGGCAATTAAATTCTTTTTTAATATTTACATTTACTGTTTTTGTAGTATGACTTGTATTATGCAAGTAAAAGAATATTAAAAACAGAACATACTTCATAATGCTGTATTTTATAGTGAATAAAATTGTGCATTATCAGAATTTAAAAATTTGAAACATTAGTGTGTTTAGAATGTTTTAAAAATGTCAAACAGTACATAGATGTACACTTTGCCATATCATAATGACTGTGTTTTTCTGATTTTAACATGTGTAACAGATATAGTATTAGCTGTCAACTCCATTTGACAAAAGGAAGAAGTGACGATTAATTTTAGTTGTGATACTTGACCTTGGAACTAGAGTAGTGTTTATTTTTAATTTCAATGCTCTGTAGAGGGAAAAGATCGATATTAGTGTATCAACCAGAATTCCTTTAAATCAAACTTCAGTTAAATATATTTAAAATTTAATTTATAAAAATAAATATTTGTTCTTGATTTTTTTTTAGATTGTCCGTTGTGATGGTAAACATATCTTGAAATACCAGGATTACATTGTAGAAGTATTAAAGAAAGCCTTAAGATTGCAATGCAAGGAAGGCTATAAATTAGGCTGTTCTTTGTTGAGACACTGTTTAAAAAATCGTTTGTTTCGATCTATCCACGAGAAACGTGCAGTATTGCTGATGCTTGGACTCGTCATAGTTCTGAAGAAATGCATCTTTATGTTGAAGTAAGTTTAATTAGTTAAAACATTTTTCAGTGTTGTTATTCTAATTTTTATACTTAAATGATTCTTTTTTATATTAGATTGAACAAAATATTGGAGTTAAATAAATATAAAAGAAGTATAGCTATAATTCAACCCCAATTCTGTGGAAAGGTAACCAACTAGTTTAAAGGTGGAAATAGATGAATCAATTATTGTTAGGAGTGGTAGAAAAAAATTCAGTAGTTATCATGAATTTTTTTTTTCGTTTTTGTGCTATTTAAAATTTTAATCATTAAATATTTAAATTATTTTTATTGTAATTTAAACTCTTCTATAATTACCTCCCATTACATTATTCTGTTTGAACCCATTTAACTTTACTGCTTGTGAATTTTCTCTGCAATCAGTGGTTGTACTTTAATTGTGATAATTTCCAAAAGCCTACTAATTTTAAAAACTTATTAAAACACTACATTTGATATTCAGTTTTAAGTATAACAAGATTTTACTCTATTTCAAGTAATTATGCATTTTTTTTTTTTTATAATTGTTGTACTTGCAATTTTAGTGATAAAATATTAATTATTGTTATAAGAATTAATTTGACTATCATTACTTTATTTGATATTTTAATTCTATTTGACTTTTTGATGACTTATTATGCTATTGCTGCAGTTTGGATGTCCGATGTATTGGCAAGTATTATAAATAGACAGCAAATGATATTGTCAAAACAGTTGCTTTTTTTTTTTAATTTAAAGAAAGTTTATGATATCATTTATGTATTTCTACATGTGATTTAAAAAGTTTAACAATGAAAATAAAACTTTTTTTTTTTTTTTTTTTTTCCCAAGTATTAATTTAAAACTTGATTATTTTACTTTTAAAATAATAAACATGGACAAATGATTTTCTAACATAAAATGCAAGAAAGCAATTGAATAATTTATGAATTTGAATTTCTGTTCCTTATTTATGTAATACAATAAAATATGTGCATCTGTAAATTATACCCTCCTGTGATTTTTAGCAAAGTGTAAAGCATGTAGTGTGCTGCTGTATGATAAGTGAAATGAAGTAAAACCCATTGCATGTTGAATTTCTAAATAGTGAGGTGTCCAAATTAAAGTCACACTGATTATATATTTATCTAATAGAAGCAATATTTGTTCATGTTTCATATCATAAAGCCTAGGACAGACTGAATATATTAAGGTAAATTAGATAGGGAGATACAACTACATTACTCCATCTGTCAGAACTGGTAAAAGTGTCATTAACTGTCTTAGCCTACATCGTTTCAAAAAGTACTGAAGTCACTGTGAAAAAAAAAATACTCTTTATTCTTAGATTTGCAAATGTTTATTCTTAAAATGAGTATTGAAAGAGATAATTTATATATTAATATATTTTTAAATGTAAATATGTGAATTTCAGCTTAGGTAACTTTGATTAACTAAAATAATATTAAGTAATAATAAAATAAAATATTTAAATTTTAAAGGAGCAATTCTTTATATTTTAATAAAATATTCAAAAAAATTTTCATGGTGGGTGGTTCAATGGACAAATATTGTTCATCCCTTGTGTGTGTGTGTGTGTGTAATATTCCTAATTTTATTCTTTTATGATGGGAAAAAATTAAAATATTGATTATTAAATCCATTGCACTAAGGTCGAAAATTGATATTAAAAAGTATTTTTGTGTTTTATCTTTACATTTCTGGTTCTTCTAAACAATTGATTATTTTTTTTTTAATGAAATGAAAACTAAAGAAGGATTTTGATATATTTTTAAATTGAGTACATTATCTTGCATTCAATATATCAAGGATATTATTTTCATGGAATTTTTAATACAATGCTTTATAAATAAGCATTATGTTTCCTTAAATAGTATCATATATAAATTAAAAGTATTAAAATTTCGTGGCAATAAATTGTGAATTATGTTTAAAAAGACTTAAAATTTTTTAGTTAAGATAGATTATTGTATGCAGCAATTTTTTTTGTTAAGAAGAGTTGATAAAAATTAATTCAAGAAATAAATTTTAAAAAAGAAAAAGGGTGCATTTTTCTTTGAAGTTTGAGAAATTAGTAAGCAGATCTTTTAATTTATGGTAGCTGACGGTGATGAAAGATTAATTTTATGAAAAGGATTGATATAGGTTAAATATTATTTATTAATGTATATATTTATATTGAACCTTTCAATTTGTTCCCCAATAATTTATATTTATTCTATGATTAAATTCTGTTGTCAATTAAATCACGGTATACTTTTATTGGGAAGCTTGAATGTTTTATTATTATTGTTATTACCGGCAGTGGCTTTTTTTAATAAATTTGTAAATTCTCTCCTAGGACTGGGGCAAAGCCCAACACTTGGAAAGTCTGGAGATTGATTATCATATATCTAGTGATGAAGAAACAACTATTGCTCAGTCACTTTTAGAAATGTTTGTGCTACCAGAAACTGAGAGATTGAGAAGCTGGGCTTCCAAAGAAATATCTTTGACCAGGTATGCTGATATAATTTAATAATAAGTAACTTTTTTTTTTGTGAATAGGATAATGAGTGATAAGATTCTTTTGACTATTGAATTTGAAAAAAAAAAAATTACCATTAAAATTTCATGATCATTCTATAATTAAATCATTTTTAAGATGATTCTTGTATAATTTTGCTTTTGATGGTATTGTACATATTTCAGTAATTAAAACTTTTTCTTTTAGAGATGAAATTCATCGTTCATTAAGTATTATTCACAATGGTATCCATGGTTCTAGTGCTGCTTTTACCTTTGTGGGATGAAGAATATTTACTGATGTGAGCTGATTATTCTTCATGCTAATTTATTTTCAGATTTATGATGTGATTAAAATAGTGAAATATTAAATTCAAATAATAACATAAGTATCTAATACTTTCTTAAAATTATTTTTTAAACATTAAAAGGAATTGTATTTGATTTCTTATAACTGGAACTAGAAACTTTAATTTGTCATAACATATGATATTCAAATCACAAGCAGCATATTTTGCTATTCTGAATTATTAATTGGCTAATATTAAAATATTATGACTTAAAAAAAAAAAACTATGCACTATGTTATATATGTCAATTGATAATAACTTTTATGTAGTTTCATTTTTAAAAGATTTAAAAAAAAGGCTGCTTCAGAATTTTTTTTTTTTTTTTTTATCTAAGCCAGACTTGCCTCTCGTTATCTGTAGTTTCATATTGCTTTCAATTAATTTAACCCACCATTCTATTATGCCATTCATATAAGAAGTAATAGTAATAATAGCTTGAATTTAAATTATAATGTTAATTTTTTTTAGTTAATGTAAAATAGAAATATTTAAAGACATTTCAGAATTCCTGAATTTTTATCTTCAAAAATTTAAATATTTATGATAAACAAAAAAACTTTCCATTTTGTTTTTAAACTATTTTGGAAGTTGCTCAAAGATCTCTTCTAAATGAATATAATGTAATAATTCATATAACATTAAAAACCTTTAAAAAGTTATGAGTACTTCATATTTCTTTTATTATCTTTGGTGTAGTATAGCATTTGAAATCATAGGAATAGGCAATTTTTATTTCAAATTTGTGATTTTTTCTTGCACTTCTCCACATGAAATTTTTTTATTAAATTTGTTTAATTGTCATTTAATATATTGAATTAATACATAATTCACAATATCAACATTAAGTAGTTGGTCTTCATATTTTATTTTTAAATATTTTTTCTCAATAGGGATGCATTGCTTTGTAAAAAATGAAATTAACCAAAAATTCTTCCTGTCATTGTTAATGTTGATATTGGAAAAGGTTTGAAAGAAATAAAAAATATTTCCATGCATCATAATTTCATTTTTTTAAATCTTTCAATAATAAACTAAAGTATTTTTTATAGCAATGTATTTTAAAGCTATAAATATGTATAAAATAAATTGTATTTACTCTTAACATAATTTTATATCTCTAAATATGTTTTTATAAAATATATAATATATTTATAACATTTCTTAGCAAATTTTTGAATAAATTTGTTTTTAATTCATTATTTTTAATTTTATTTTGATGCTTATATAAGTAAACAAGACATTATCAGTGTCATTTAATGTTAATGTTAATGTTAATTGACATTATCAGTGTCATTAAAAAAAAATTTAAAATTATATTGATTTTTTAAAAATTTTGTTAAAAATTAAGTTTTTATTGAATTTTTCTTCTTAATAGGAGAGATACTTCTCTTCCTCATTATCATCCTCCGATTTTGGAATGTGGCTCCAAGGGTAAAGATTTTTTATATATTTGAAAGGTTTTAGATTTTCTCTATTTCCTTAGAGAAATGTAGCTACTGTGTAACAAAATATATAATAGAATTTTATCAAAATACTATGAAAGATAAAAATGCTGTAGGTATGTCATTAATAACTCATTTAAATTTTTACTTAGTTACTAATTTCTTGTAAACTTTGATTTTTTTTTTTTTTTTTTTAATATTACTTATTTTAAGATTAAGTTAATATATATAAAAAGGCATTTATTGTTACATTATTTATTTAAAAAAATATCATTTAATTCAATAAATCAATGTCCATTAATATTGTATACACATATGTAATATATATATATACTTAATATTTGGTGTTTTTCTGATTTCATATAAAAATGATTAATTTATGTATCAGTTGAAAATCCATCCAAACTTTTAAATAAAATATATATATATATAATTTAATTATTAAATGCTAATAAAAATGATTAAAGTTTTTGATTTTCAAGTGGTTTTCTTTACCATTTTTAATTCACTATTCAGTAGTATTAGTGGAGCATAACTTAATTAATCTTATTAGTTTATTTTTTATTTGTTCTTGTATAAAAAATGAAGTACTCCTAAATAGTTAATCTGATTATCTCAAAATTTTGCTTGTTGATTCCTTTATATCTAGCATATAAGTGACTAAATTTTCACAGATGTAAGGTTAATTTAAGGATCATTTTTGTGGGATGATAACCAGTTCTATTATAATGTTGTTGACGATCTTCTAACTAATCAGACTAAGTTGAATGTGATAGGGAAAATGTATGAAAATGGCAAATTCAGGGTTGTGGCAAAATGAAATGTAAACTTATTATCAAGAATTTTGTTGGCAGAATGAAAATTTGTGAATTGGCAAAGTAGATTGAGCATCCGGAATCCATGGTATGAACAATCTGAAATTAGGAAATAATTCTCAATGCGGTGGAAAAATGTTTGATCCTTGAATTCTAGCATAATTTGTAAATGACATGGTATTTATTACCTAGATGTAAATAATGCTGAAAGATTCTATGGAAATTAAAGTGAATAATTGTCCTTGGTTCAACCAACCATTACTAATTACAAACTTTCCGCTTGTGCTGATTCACATATAGTGGAGAAGTAGTCAGTACTAATAAATTTGTTGTTGTGTTTTCCCGAGACATTCAATGTTATTATAGAAGAAGGTGATTATAGCACTGAAGCTGTATATAACGTGAAAATGGATACTGGTGGAAACCAGATAACCATGAAGTGGTTTGCTCACCATGTCATACTTGATACCGAACATTATTGAAAGGCTAAGCAGATTCTTTTAAAGCGATGTTTATTGTTAATAATGCTCCTAGTCACCTTTTTGCATTTCTAATTGACTTCGATCTGAATGTTGTGCTTTTTTGCCCTAAAACACAATTGAGGAAAATGTGAGATTTCTGTTAAGACATTTGAAACATTTCAATGTTTTACATGCCATAAGAATCATGGAAAAATCTTTGGATGAAATTCTGAAATCCACCACTCTCCACCTACCTGAAAAGAAACATTGAGTAACGTCAAGAAGTAACTTTCATTATGACAACTGCAAGCATGAAGAGAGCTCTGTTTAAAAAGGCTTAACATTTTTAAAAGACATAGTTTTTAATAAAGAATGCATTATAACTACAAAGTAAGGAATAAAAAAAAAACAATAACTTGCTATATAGAAATTCCACTTGGGGGAAAAAAAAAAAAAGGAATTGTGTCCTTGGGGAAAGTCCTTGCCCTAATTAAATAAAAATTTATATGCAAAGTTATACCCCTGACTGGCATGATTACATGCTAGTTTCACATATGGGGAATGGTGGGGGGATATTATTTATGTTCTTTTTCAATTATTGTTTTAAAAGAGATTTATTTCATTAATTTTGAAAAAGATGGAAAATATTAGAACACCGCTAGATATTTGTCATGCTTGTATGTATGTGTATATATATATATACATTAATAATTTTTTTTGTTACAGAACTTACTCTCAATGGAAGAAATGCTCGTCAGCTTGTTGCTGAAATCTTAAGACAAGTTTTGGGTATAACAAATCATTTTTTATGCACACTTTTAAGTTCTTAATTTTTTAAGTGTTTTTTAAGATTTTAATATAAAATATATTATAAGAGACTTAAATATTTAAAAAAAAAAAAAAAAAAAAATCTACGTTTCTCTATATTTTCAATAAATATTTATTTTCTGTTACATTAAAATTTTTATTTTGTAGCACATATAATGGATTCATGTGAGGATGATACAAAGGCATTATTCATTCTGATACAGGTAAACATTTTGATTAATTGTTATAATCACTTGTAAATAATTAAACATCAATTTTTATCCTTAAAATTGAGTATAAAATGGGAAAATAAACAACAACGAATTGATGATTCTAAGCAGTGTTTGGAGCACCTAAGCATCGGCAGTCCTGCATCAAATGAATTCTGTTTTTAAAAAATTTTTGTGTTCTGTATTATACCTTCACAAGTATGTTACTTCTGCTCTGTTATAGATTCCCAGTTATAATATGAGCTCCTCATATACTTTTTAACAAAAAAAAATTCAGTTAAAAATATGATCATTAAATTGGTTGCGACTTATAAGTCAGAAGTATAGACATAACACAATGAAAAGGAAAAAAATGCTTATTATTTGAAAAGAAAGAATCTGGAGGATGGAGTTCTAAAAAAAATATTAGTATAATTATTATATATAGTAATTATATATATATATAGTAATTATACTAATATTTTATATATTTATATATATATATATATATATATATATACACATACATGCATGCATGCATGCATACAATTTAGTTTGATCATTTAGAATAAAGGGAGGACAAAAGAAGGACAATGGGAAAGTAAATTTAGAGAGTGAAAGAAAACATAGGAAGCAGATTTTAAAAAGAGTGAAATTATTTGAAAGATTTTGTCAAGTAGGGTAATCCTATAATTTCAGAACAGCATGCTATATGATGGAGAGAGAGGAGATGTGAGGGTAGAGTTCAGAATAATTAGTATATTTTTGTCAATGTTAAGAAATAACTCTTTGCTTGATCTTATGAGGCAAAAGAGTGAGGCCTCTCAATAACAGAGGAGATGTGCTATAAATGTCACCAAATGTTCTTAGTATCATGTGCTTGTGTATTTTGCATCCTTTTATATGGAAAAACTGCTGCTATCAGCTTATCAGTGATAATTAGCATGCATGTAATTCATAAATCACCAAAACTGTGAGCAGATATTTATGTATACATTCTACAAAGTAACTTGTACCTTAAGTAAAATTATCAAAATAAATACATGAGAATACAGTTTAGTTGAAATTGTTTAGATGTAGAAAACAAAATGCTATTAAAGGAACTAAATTTTTTCCCCGAAAGTACCAAAAATTATTTAAAAAATCAATCAAAACAAGTGAAAATTTAAATTTTGAATATTTTAAATGGTACAAAAATTGATTTCATGCTATAATTTTAAGGCAGTTATTTGTAAAAAAATTCAAGAGTCAGATACTTATAGTTGAAATAAATAAAATATATCACATTTAGAAAATGTAAATTTTTTAAAATTCTTTTCAGTCGTTTTTTTTTTTTCTTGTTTGATTATATTGTGTTACAGCATCAGCAAAACTCATTGAACTTTTGATGCTAAGTGGGCAAGAATTCTCGGGTGGCAGAATCTAATTATTAAAAATAAAAAAATAAAAACTATCAGTTTAACTTGATTATATTTCTGTTCAACATTTTGTGTATATATAAATAATGCATAATGTGATCATATGCCAATCTTAGTAAATTTACTGGACCAATTATAGATCAGTTTCTTTTTTTTTTTGTGTTCTATGAAAAATAAACTGTTCTAAAATATAAAGCAGTTCTGAATGCAAATATTTTATGTTTGAAATATTTTTCTTCTCTAGCTTTATCAAACTATATTATTTAACTGGGGGAATAGACAAAGAAGAATTTGATAATAGATGGAAGTCATTTACTATGATAAAGAACATTCTGGAAAATAGGGTATTATTTTTTTCTCTTTAACATTAATATTTTAAATCTTTAATTTTTGTTCTTAATATATAGTGTATTTTTAAAAATATTTCTGCTTTAGTATTTCAATGTCTAGTATGATGTACTTTTTGTAAAATATTATAATTTTCTAAAAAATTTCAAAGTTTTTAATAAATTTATATTTCAGGGGCTTTCTTTGTAAAAATAAAAGATCAATAACCCTGTGTGAAAACCAATTTTTTTTTAATTAATAATTAACTGACAGTACCAAGGAAAAGCGTACCAATATATAAGTGAAAAAATTCATATTAGATAATCCTAAAAATAAAATTTATTCAAGTAATTAGTTTTTCAAAAAACTTTCAAATTGATATTTACATTCTTCAAATACAATTTTAATTCATATGCCTTGATTATTTTTAATTTCAGTTGCTAGGTCAAAAGAAACATATTCGCTCCCTTTTAATTGATCGTGTTTTGTTGCAACATGAGGTAAGTTTATTTTAATAATAAAATTAGTTTTTGTAAAGTGTTTTAATAGCATTAGTTTTATTATTAATTGATGAAATAGAATAAAGGTATAATTTTGTGTTTATTTAATTTTTTTTCAGCTTAGAATAAGTGAAAAGTATAAGTTATATTTTAGCAGTACACATGAACAACTAATGAAGGATCTGCTAAATTTGTCCACAAGTCATTACAGTGAGGTATGTTGGATTTATGTGTATTTAAAAGTGTTTTTATGTTATTTAGTTATAATATATTTAATATTTCTGGTAGACTATAATTTTTTTTGTGTGCATTTTTTGTAATAATGGAGAATTTTTTTCAATTTTGTTAAATTAAAAGATAAAAAATTCACAGTTATTGAATTGAAAATTATTAGTATACCTGTTTTAAAACTATATAATTTCTGTTTTGTAATTAATTGCCATGATTAATTCTTAATATAAATAGCCATTAATTTTTGCCTCTTTTCATAATTTATTAGGTTTTTAATTTTGATGTTATTTTCCTGTACTGTTTTCCCACTCTGAAATCTGGTATCTATACATACATATCTTTTTCAGTTTTAATCATTAATAATTATTTGAATGTTAAATCATGCATGTTAAATGATATTATATTATATAATTTGAATATTAATAAAACGTATATCTCAATGCTTCAAATTTTCCATCACAACTGCTCATTATTTTTCATGTTAATGTTTATAGGTTCGAAGACGTGCTCAAGCTGTGCTTCAAAATTGCTTGTACCACAATGGTTCTTCTTATAAAATCATTTTACCTGACATGTTAGAAAATTTACGTAAAGATCCAATGATTTGCCATGAACAATTTAAGGTTTGTGTTGCTAGTTATTCATATTTCGTGCGTTTTTTATTTTTATAACCTTTCATAAAAACAATAAATAGATGTAACAGCATATTTATTATTATTTAAGTGAAAAATACTACAGTATATTAAAAAATATAAAAAAAAATAAATTAATATTGTTTGCTATATCTAGTTATTTTTAACATCAACAGAACACATTTATTTTAAATTTTCTGTATTTTAGGGAGTTTTGTATGTCATCTTAGGACATAAACAGCACAATTTGCTTAAAATGTATGATTGGGAGTCCATTGGTCAATTGCTTCCAGCCATTGTTTCATCACAGCATTCAGAGAAACCTTCAATCATCAAACTTCTTACTGCAATTTCAGTCTTTCTACAGAAAGCGTCTTCCCTATTATCAAATCAAACTTGAAGTAAGAATTTCCTGATTATTCTCGTTATATTATTTACAAACTGTGAATGATTTTAAGTACTAACTATTTGTTTTAATTCATTATTTTAATATATCATGCACTATGCAAATTGTTTGTAATATATTTTATTTAATAACTATATTTCTCTATGAAATTTAATATACTTTGCTAGTTTTAATTATGCAACTTTTGAAAAAATATTAACCAGATTATTTAGTTTGTTTTTTAATTATTAACCAAAATTTTTAATTAAAAATTTTATTATTAAATAAAATTTCACCTCTTTTAAAACAAGTTTAAATCAGTTGAATTTTTATATAAAGTGAATATTCTGTTTTTTTTTTTTTTTTTTTTTTTTTTTTTTTTTTTTTTCTAATTGTTTTAAAATCACTATGTTGATAGTTGTCAAATGATAGATATTTTTAATCTCATTAATGTATGTCAATGTTTTATATACTGTTGCTCTTTGTTTTTTAAGTAGAATTCTTTGTTTTTATTATTTAATTACATTATTTGAATTTTTTTCATATGTGGAAATAAAATTAAATAAAAGATGTATATTTTTCTTTAGATTACAAAGTCTTGTATAGATGCTGCAAAAAGCTTATGGAATGGAAATCAACCATTGCCTATATCTCCATGCTTTGATGATGAGACAATTCAAAAATATTCTGAAGAAGTAGTATTAAAAAGCAATGTAAAGAAACAGTAAGTTATTTAAAATTACAATTATTTCATAATATAGTAATTTAGATGATTTTATAACTGTTTCAACCTCGTAATTGCTAGGCTTAAGGATTCTCTAAAATATAGCATTAATACAAAATAAAACACCATTAAAGATGGGATATATTGTTCTGCATTTACATTTTTCTACTGTACTTTTTAATCTGTAGATTGTTATGTAATTTTTTTCATGTTCTACAAAAATATATTAAGTTAAAGCTGAGAAAATTTCTTATATATTGGCTAGAACATTGTATTTAAAGATGAAATTCTGTTCTTACTTTGTTTTTGTTTAATTTAAATCAGAATGTTTTTAAAAGAATTAATAAAATATGAATAAATATATATAATATATTTTTGTACCTTTTATAAAATGAATATATATATATATTAATAAATTGGGTAGTGTGCTATTTATTTTGTATTTATTATATTTTTACATCAAATGTTAATTTTATTTAAAATTAGATCTAATTTTAAAAGGTATAAATGTTACAGAAATTTTATTTAATATTGCATTCAAATGTAATAATTAATTTACCCTGCTGTGCGTGCTATAATTGTTTGGATTTGTTCATTTTCCTTTTTGTCCTCCCATGAAGTTGCAATATATATTTAATTATAAAGTGATTTCTCCTGTGAATATATGCTATATAAGAGTTGTTTTTATAGAAGTTATCTTAATCTGGTTCATCAGTTGATTGATATTATGAAGAAAGGCAATTTGTAAGTATGTATTTTTATTTTCTGTGTAATTTCATAGGACTCATTTAATTTCAACAAGATAACACACATTGTAGTTTAATTCCAGATACATGTAAAATTTTTCATTTCAAAACATGTGATAAAACTTTCAAAAACAGCTGTGGAATATATTTTGTTTTCATACTCAGAATATTTTTCACCTAAAATGCCACTTTTTGATCCTTTGCAGAATGTTTAATAATTTTGAAAAGTAAATCCATGTTAAAATTTAGTCGAATCTTGGTGTACTGTTTCATATTAATTTATGATTTTTGATATATTTATTTGCATTAATTAAAATAGGACTATTTAAATATTTTTACACATTTTCAGCTAAGTATTTTATGTTATTCTGATTGTTATTGCATGATTACAGTATTTCATTGATTTATTTATGTCATGAACATTTATTTCTTTCAATATTTAAATACCTTTGTAGTTTTAAATTTTTTTCTTCCGATTCTTAAACTTTTAATGGAAATTATGATTTTTTTAACATTATTTAATTTAATCATTAATATTTATAAAATATACATTGGACTTTTTTTATCAATAATATAAAAAAAAGGTCCAATATTTTATTTTGTATAACTTTTCGGGCCAATTACATTTGTATAGTGGATTTTAAAATGTATCGAATCCTTTTGAAGAGTTTTCTGAATATTATTTGATTCATTTTATAAAAGTATTTGTTTTTGAAAGTAATTCTAATATGTTTAGGAGACATGTTAGACATTGTATATTTTTATTCATAAATTTAAAAAAAATAGTTGCTTGCTTTTCTATAATTTAATGAATGACAATTTAAATTAAAGAAAATGACGAACCACATTTTATTAATATAAGTTCTTAACAGACTGTATGCAGAATGTATTTATAACTTATAATTATTTTTTACGATTTTGAAATAATTTTTTTTGTCTGTCTTCTAATCTTTAAATAAGTGTTTTTCCTAAAAATTTCTTAATTGTTACTTATATAAAATACTGCTAGAAATGCCATCTTATTTTTTTATATAAATTCTCTTAAATAATTAGATAAATTATTAAAATCTAATGTCATGTGTATCTTTTAAATTTTCCTGCAATTTAAAAGGATTTTGAATTGTATTATAACAAAACATACTTAGTCTTTCCCCTTCCTTCCAATATTTATTTCAAATATTAACAAAAATTATGCTTTTTAGACATTGGAGAAATTATCTTTTGGCCTTTACCATGCTAACCATTTTATTGAGAGCTGATGTTCGAGTTCCTACAGAAGGTGTGGATCTTTTTATGTCTCAACTTGTGCATGACACCCTTGCAATACGAAAGGCAAGTTATTTATTTTTAGTATATCTTTTGTGTTTGATCTTTGTATTGCATATTGATAAAAGTATAAGAACTCAGAATTCTGTGATGGCAGAATTGTTTTCATAATTTTATTCAATAAATTAAAAAAAAATTTTAGTTAGAATTAATCAAGAATAGTTTTTAGCTGATTGAAAAATGAACATTTGTTTTAGATTCAAATTTTTAATAGTAAATGCATTTTCACGTAAATCTTTTGACATACAGATTTATTCCATGCGTCCTTATTGATTTGTTCAACGTGATCGTTAATTAACTGAAAGTAGTATTAATAGATAATTTAAAATAACCAAAAGAAAGACTTTTTAAAATACAAATTATTGACAAAAATATATCTTTATATAATTGTTTAAAAGTTAAGAAATTAAACTTATACAATTACTATGAAGGAATAAATAAAAATTTCCAAGTTATATAGTTCTTGAGTGATTAATTTCGCTCATTTTATTCAAGTCCTAATATAAATTTCATATTTTGTTATAATTGTATCAAGATATATTATATATAATATAGTTCAGTAGTATACTGTGAACATCAGTCATTGTATTATTACACTAAAAGTATAAAAAGAATTGATAGGAAATAAATTAAAAAAATATGCATCTATCTTCCCTCATAACAGCAATTTCTGTTATTTATTGCTCATTTTTATGTATTGCTAATTTTTTAATTTTAATTCAATTCTCTAAAAATATTTATTTTTAGCTTGCTATTCAGGGTATGATGTGTATTCTTAAACAACACAAACGGAAACATTCCAAAATAGAAATTAATCCTTTTGAACAAAATCCTAAGAACCCTGTTACACATCATTTAATGCCAAAGGTAGATGAAATCCCGGATAACTTTTGGTTACAATATAATAGTGCCAATCATCCCAATTCTGAAGAAAAGTGGAATTCAAGATATTATGTCCATAAAACTCACTGGGGCTTTTACTCATGGCCGAAGTATGTTATTTCATTCTTTTATATAAATAGAAATGTCATATAATGAAGTTATATTAAATAAAAAATTTCATTTATAAAAAATATAATTATTTAAATTGTTATCTAATCTTAAAAAATGTTTAGTAATTTCTAAAAATTTATATAATTTATTGCTTGAAATAGTTTTTCCAATTTAAAATATTGAATATTCAGTGTTATTTATTTTAAGCAATTTTTAACTTCTTTCCACCACAATCTTAGCTTTCTTAATAAGTAACTTTTTTTTTTTTTTTTTAAAGATCTTTCAAGGTCTATGCTAATGACTCAGAACAACCTAAAGTAAACAGAGCATATGAGGAATTGACAGAGGTATTGCTATTATACTATAAGTAATTAAGTAATTTCTATTTGTATGTATTGTATATTTTATTTACACTTTCTCTCTCCTTTTTTTCTCTCGTGTTTGTTTAGGAAGAAAAACCTATTTATGATGCCCTTGCACAGCAAAAGTTTTTGGATAATGTTATAATGTTCCTTTCATTGGAAGAAAAAAAGGATCATGATAAATTTGATTTAAAGAAGTTTTATATGTTTAAAGTAAGTCATTTCATGTACACGTGAAGAAAACAATTTGTATGAATTTTCATTTTCTTGCATTTTTTTAAAATTTATGTGAAAATAAAATGGCTTGTGTGGGCATAATAATGCAGCACAATTCAAAACATTTTATATGAAAATTAATGTAATTAATTTAACATAAAATATATATTACTTTAAAATAAGTGAAAGCAATTATATGTTGCATAGCTTTTTAAAGAAGTCTGCTGTGTCTTTTAATTCTTTGTGATTTTTTAATGTTTTGTTAGTTGTGTTGACCATGTAAAAATGGTTTGAATAGTTAAAAAATTTTAAATAGTTATTTATTTGAAATAATAGCATTTTTATTTAGTTATAATGAATTATTTTATAAACTTTTAATACTTTTTATTTTTTACTTTTTAAACTTTTACACATTTTAATATTTGCTTATGCATATCTTCTTTAATGTATGCAGCTATCTGAACAAAAGATCAGTCTATTGATGTTTGCTTTCATTCATTAGTCCACTTTCCTTTTCATCATCAAGATTGCTAGCATCATTTTTGCAATAATTTGTTGCAAGCACATTGTCTTCATGTGTAGTTCATGCTTGTTTGCTAATTTTGTTTTTAGAGGCCTTAATTTGTTTCTTTTATTGTTATTTATATTTTGTCACCTAACATTTTTTTTTATTTGATTTGTTTTCTCTTAACTAACATTATCAGTGTTCATATATTTACTGTGCATGGCAATCCTTTTTCATAAAAGGGGATTCTGGCAATAGTTGACAGAGTTGTATGGTCAACGCATTCCTGTGTCTTCTTCTGGTAGGCAAACAGTACATCTTGTTTTCTAATGAACCAGTTGTCTAGTAATTATCAATCCTTTATGATTGAAACTGCATAGGAAAAAAAAAAAAAAAAAATGATGATGGGTCATTTCCAGTACAACTCCCTAAGGATTGCTATTATCTGTAAGGAGGGGATTGATCCTGACTATATAAGTCTGTACCAGTTCTAATGTACAGTTCTTTAACAGTATTGGATCTCTTTATTCAATTATTGCATTCTTGTCTCTCAAAACTTCATGCCCTAGTGAAGGTCTTAATTCCTCACATGAATTTTTTATAAAGTGCATATTCCAAAGATAGCTTAAAATATTATGGTTTAAAACTATCTCGGTTAAAACTTTATCTTTAAACAAATGCTGGTTTGTTATCTTTATTTGGAAAATTTTTTACATCCATCCATCTGTAACTTACTAATGTAAAAAAATGATTTCATGCTTACATTGGCAAAACCATAAAAAAAAAAAAAAAAAAAAAAAAAAATGAGTTCTGGTGATTGAAACTTGCACATTGAAATAAAAGTATTTTTGTAAACAAGAAACTTGGTGAATTGTTTTGTGAGCATTCAGCTATATAAATGGAAGTAATATACAAACCAGACTTTATCTTTATTTATTCTATCGGACCATCTTTATTTCAAAATCTAAAATAAGACAAGAATTACTGGTCCAAGGAGTTTCTTGTATTAATATAATCAATATTTAAAAAAAAAAAAAAAAAAAAAAAAAAGCTGTTGTAACAATTCCAACCAAATAATGATTGACATTTTATGGCTGTGTTCTCTGGAAGAATATTAAAGCTAGATATCTTAATTGCATAAAACATTTGCATCCAAAATCCAGTAAGGCGCTTCCAATTTCAAATATATAATCATTGATAAAATACCTTTAGTACAAAAAGAAAACTTGTTTTAATTGTGCATCCACTGTCATCTTATTAACAGATTGCCTCTCTGCTCCTAAATGTGCTAATTGTCAATAGTCACAACCATTCTATTTAGAATCTTGTCCTGCATTTCATTTTTAAAAGAGAACCCAAGACATCGAAAATTTATTCTATTTTAAAGCTTGAGAGATTGTAGCATATAAGTTTTTTCTTTTCCTATACTGATATCGCTAAACCTAAAGCTTTATCTATCAACACTGAAGTGCTATGTACAGTGACAGCTGCATCTCTCTTGGTGATGACTGACCTGAAACTTACCACTTTAGTTTTGTCACCCTCCTATTAAAATTCAAACATCTTAGTAGTTTTTTTTTTTTTTTTCATTCAGACATTTTACACCTAATATACTATCGCCTTTGGTTGTGCATTCCTTTATTTTTGTTTAAGAATTTATTAAAAATATTCACATGAAAATTATTGTTAAATTTTAAAGCCCTGTATTTTAATTCAATTTGTGGATTCACAATTCAAATTCAGTAGTGATTAACTTCTCTTGTTCAAGATTTATTTTGCTTTCATGTATGCTTTTGGTGTTACATTCAGTAGTAAAATATATAGTTCATATTCATTATTTTTGTTATATGTTTATGCTTGCCTGATTACATGTCATTTTCTTTGTTGTGTTTTATAGTAAAAAAATAGGTCAAAAAATATAAAATATTGCAAATAGAATGTAAATTGAAATCTGTTATTTTTATTTTCTAGTATTCATAGTTTTTTTATATTGTAAATGTCCTGAGAAAAAAATGTTTTAAGTATGTCTTCATAAACTTCTGTTTTTCTTATTTTTACTCTTATTAGCAAATATTTGCAAATTTTGGAGACAATTTCTGCCTCTTTTTAAAGATCATTTGCATCGAATGGTTGAAGATAAACAAGAGAGTGTACAACGTTGTGCGGCTGAAATCATAGCTGGAATTTTAAGTGGCTGTAAACACTGGAATTTTCAAAAGGTTGTTTAATTTTAAGTATTTATTATTATTAGAAATTATTTTCATTTGGTGTGTTGATTTGGAGGAAATGCATATGTTTTAATTAGTTTTCCAAGAAAGTATTTCTTCTTTTATACATAAAATCAATGGATGTAAAAGTAATGGGTAGCTTTAAATAATTTGGTTACACCCTGTCTTGATTGGAATAAATATTTATTCTACAACAAAAGAAGTTATTATAGAATCAGATGAAATCAGTAATGAAAAGAGTGTAAAGTTGCTACATCAATCTTACTATTGTTTGAAAAAAAGAAACATTTCTCCTATAAAAGATATTTCTAGTAAACTCTATGTGGAACATATCTGTTATTTATTTATCCTAATCGTTTACATTGAGCTTTTATTTTGCCTTAATCAATGATTGTAACTGATGAAATAATCTTGATTTATTAAAAATCATACATCCTGCCTATCCAATAATAAGTTGTGTGCAATTGAGACATAACAAAACAATAAGATAATATATTTTTCTATGTTTGTATTTTTGCAACTATTGTAATTCATAATAATCTCTTACTCTAGAATTACATATTTCTTAACCTTAATAAATATAAATAACCTTGGAATTTTAGGAGCACATGGCACTAAACTTTTACATACTATCTTTCCTTCCCCTGCCACATTATTTAAAAAAAAAATCATAAAAGAAATTGCATTTTGAAGAATCATAAAGGCCCTATAGAAGAATCATAATCACCCCCTTATGAGATAGAATTTGTATATGAGCGAGACAGCAGGCAAATGTGATGTGTATCATTACTAAGATCATTAATTAAAATTTGGCTAAGCTGAAGTAAAAATAACATAAAAATGCCTTTCCCTAGACTATGATATTGAGTGAGATTTTCATGTCTTTAGGAAATGTAAAAGTTAGAGATTTTGTTAAATATTAAGAATGCATTCCATGAAATAAGTTAGAATTTAATTATCAAAATTAATTTTAATGTTAAAAAATATTAAACATTTTATTAACTTGACCTCTTCAGAGTTTGCCTACTAAATATTTCTTACATCTTTAAGATTTTCGTCATCTTGACAAGATATCAATCACACTTTTAAAAATTAAAGAATATTATTCTCTGGCTCTCTTTCAAAACTATAACTTGATTATCATATGGTATATTACATATAATAAGTGAACAAATATGAATCATTTTCAGATTATTCCAGATTTTTTTAATTTTATTCTGCAATAAATTACTACTACAAGCTATATACACTATTGTGAATAATCAGCAATTATAAAAAAAAAAAAAGACAATTTTTCTATCACTTTCCATCCAGTTTGGATATATTTATAGGGTGAATATAGATAACTGGCAAACCAAGTCAGTTATAATAGTGCAGTGGTGAATAAGTAAAATATAAGTATATGTTACATAATGATGCATTTTACAGTGCCTTCTAGCTGTAAATTCAGGAGTAAAGGATTCTAATCTCAAAACCTAAGGGAGATGTGATCGTTTATTTATGAGGTTATATATCATAATAGATTTAGTAATAGACGTATTGTACATACAGATACACTAAATAGTCACTTATGTAGCAAAAAAAAAAAAAATCTGAAATTGATGAAAGATGTTTTGTTATAATATGTGAGTAATAATGACAAGAACATGAGAAGAAAAATATAATAGGTAAACAGTTTATATTTATTGTATTATTAAAAATTCTTATTAGTAATTATGCAAACGATTTATATTTAATTATATTAGTTTTATGACACTAATAAAACCTACAAATAACACCAATGAAACATGTGAATGAAGCTTTTTTTTTTTTTTTTTAATTAATGTTGATTGTGTTCAAAACCATTGTCATTGGGCCAAAATGCACATTTTTAATTAAGATGTATCTATATATTTATGCATAAATGTGCAAGATGTTATAGTATGGCAATCAACAGTCATATGATTGTACAGATCTAGGAAATCAGTGGATAGTATTGCTCTTTTATATAGCCTTAAAAAAAAAAAAATTGAATGTATTTAAATTGGGTGATTACTAAAAACGCTTTAACAGCATTATTATAGCTGATAATCTTAACTCCATTGCAGACAGTAAATTTATTTTACATTTACGGCCTAGCATCTGCAAATAAAAAATGTAAAATGTAACTTTTAATTACAATTCAAAACACAATGGCACATTAAACTCTAATAAATTGCAAAAAAATAAATTAAAAAAAAAAAAAAACATATTTGTAAAATTTTAATTTAAAGGGTCACACTAAGTGACATTATAATTAACCTTTTTTATATAAATGGATTACCAATTACATAATTTTTCCTATGTGAATAACAACTAAATTGATGTCAGTTAATAACATGTAATGATACTATTTTTTTCAAGCATTTTATTTAATATAATACATTTTTTTTATATTAATATTTGTTGTACTAATTAAGCAATTGTAATTTAAATTATGAAAAGAAAATTATCATAAATGTACTATTTATATTAATTATTAAGTGCAAAGTTAGTAACATTTAAATATGTTATAATTTGAAGCGAAAATTATTATGAACAAATTTTTTTTATTTATTTAATTATTATTTTTATCTTTTCAAGTTGTTTATTGTGTTATTTGAACTGTTTAAAATTTTCTGACTTTTGTAAAGTTTTTAACTTTAACAAATTAAATAAAAATTTTAATAAATTATTTGAATTATTTTAGATACAACAATTGAAAGAATATATGACTCCCATTTTAGAAAAGGTTATGAACAACATAACTCCTGAAACATTGAATGATTGGGCTACATGTTTTGCCACTGTTTCAGTAAGCTATATTTTGATTTTTTAAAGTCTGCAGTTTTGCACATTTCATTTATATATTTGAAAAATTCTTACTAATTTTAATCATTAATCATTGAAATATGTATTTAATTATTGCTCAACACATAATCACAAAAACTCAAATATGTGTTTTAGGAGAGCAATTCTAATTTTATGCTCATAATACTTCATATTTAAAAAAAATTTTCTTTAAAAATTTCAGTGTAAGGAAATAATGATGCAGTAAT
The DNA here is from genome assembly GCA_021605095.1 of Caerostris extrusa. Classification (NCBI taxonomy): domain Eukaryota; kingdom Metazoa; phylum Arthropoda; class Arachnida; order Araneae; family Araneidae; genus Caerostris; species Caerostris extrusa. The sequence goes on from BPLR01016992.1 coordinate 80,288, forward strand.
AATGCTATTTAATATACTTAATACTCTTAAGCTGTCTGCTAATTTTGTATTTAGCAATAAATTCTTATTAATTTTCAGACTAATAAAGATCCAAATAAATTATACTGGATATTTGAATTCTTCATGCATGAACCTTTAAGTATTGAACAAGGATCTTTCTTAGAAGCCAGGTAATACTTTAATATTGATTTCTCAGAAACATGCATTAATTTCAGTTTGACTTTTTTTATATTATTAAAAATAGAAAATTCATACTTGCTTAAACATTTTACTGCTCATTAAATAAATTATCAATGATTTGAAAATCATAAACTTTTATATTTCTTATTATGCTAGGAAAAGGGATTGTCTATTATTTGACTGGCAACTGGCATACCGTTTACGGACTACCAACGGGGGAAGTACCCCTTAAACCTCCTCATCTTAATTAATATATATACTTGGAATTCTAATAGGCTGCTTTAATGTTAGTAAAAAATAAAAGATAAAGTTTTTAAAAATTCAAATTAAAGTGGTACTAAAAAAAAAAAAATTAAATACTATAAAATACTATTTCAATATATTTTTATCAATATTATTTAAATAATATTGATAAAAAAGTAAAATACAAAATAAAAGAAGTTAAAAGTTAAGTTTTAAATTTGGTACAATTAGGGACCAGTTGTCAATGCCATAGTACTATTGAAAACGTAAACAAATTTGAATACAGTGCAGTGAAAGGATTATGCGGAACGGTGGGAGCCAATGGATGATCTGAAAAGCAAAAGTTTAAAAATAAATTATCAATATTTTATATTTTTTATTAGCATTTTTAATTTTATATTTTTTATTTCTAATCCTTTTTGTTTTCCTTACAAAAAAAAGGGTCTATTATTTGAAAAATTTATGAAAACTATTTTATATCTTTAATATTGAAAACCTTTATAAGAATGTTAAGACCTTAATAATATCATGACTATATTTAGTTAGGATAGTCCAGGACCAACAGTGGACAACAGTTATTGCGTGGTCTTTTAAGTACTGCATTTAAAAGATGGTCCATAAATATGTGTGTACAATATATAGTGTAAATGATATTGTTTAATATTCTTGTGTAATTTTGTACTATTAATGTTTTTAACTGAATGTTCATTTTTGTTTTGAATCATGTGAATTATATTCATATTTTGTTTTCTATAGTATATGTCATAATTTAATTATCAAAATTAAACTTTTTGCTTATTAATGTCTCAACATTTTTTTTTATTTATTTAGTTGGCTTTATTTACTTTTGAGTTTTATATCTCAACAAGAATGGAAGACATTTGAGCTTTTACACAGAGCTTTGCATTATATCCTTCCAAAATTGGACCATCCATATCAGAATGTTAGAGAAAAATTGGGAAGGTAAGTTTAATTTGTTACAACTACATTTAAATACTATTAATTTTTAATTTCATTTAAAAAATTTGTTACTAAATTTAATGGTATTTGCTTCTAATGCTTATTAAGATTTATAGTTTAAAATATACCTTAACATAAACTACTGAACTTATATCTGTATATATGAACTTTTAGTCCTACTATTTGTCATTTAATTTATTAAAAACATAACTTTGCTTTTTAATATTCTGATAACAATTTAAAAAAATGTAGATGAAAAAAAAATCTTTTTACCAATGCATCCACCAATCATTCTTCTTATTCAATGATTCCATTAAAAATGCTATTTTGCTAACCCACATATATTGTTCACCTGTGACACTTTTCTGCATAACTTAAAAAATTTTGTTCTAAATGAGGTCTTTTCAAATCTTGTGGTGGTTTTTGTTGTATTTATTTTTAAAGAAACGAGAAGATTCGATGGTAACTATCATAGCTTGTATAAACATCTTGCATTGGCAGTCAAGCTGGCTGGTGGTAGCTTTCTATATTTTCTCCCGAATCATGCACAAATGTGAAATTGCTTCTATAAATATATAATGAGGCAGCAGTTACTACAATTAAGGAAAACCATGACTTTGATAATAAATGTGATTTCTAATTAAGATGACCCAGATGTTCCACTTACTTCCAAAATGTTAAAAACTAAGAAGTTTATTTATGGTAATGAAATTACCATGGAAGATAAGAAACAATAAAGTAACAGTATTATAAATATAAAAAAAAAAAAATTGTTTGATTTTGACCCACAATGTTCAAACTGAAATTACTCATATTTATGACTCATTTAAATGAATTGATATGGTCATCTTCGATTTAATTCATTTGCATATTGCTTGATAACTAAAAAAATGGTTTATTTTTCTTTTTCTATATTTAACATTATCTATATGCCATAGTGTATTAACTGTTAATCAATGAAATTTTATGATGGCTTACGTACATTCCCCCTCCTTTCCAAAAGATTCACGAAACAATAGATAACAATGTACTGTATAGCGTTAAAATTATTTTATACTCACTTAATGTGAGCTAATTAAAATTTGTGTCATTTGACCTCAGTTTTATTATATGTATTTTTATTTTTCAGTTTTCTTGTGTGCATATTTATGTATGATATTCCTATGAATACCAAAAGTCTGCTTTATGCTCCAAAGAGAGTGCCTTTCATAAAGTCACTGATGTCTAAAATTTCTCTGTTGGAAGCCCGTAATAATGGAGATGAAAACAAGACTGTTTCAATTGAAGAGTCTCCTGAATTAAAGAGTGCTAAGAACCTTTTCCGTACAAGTAAGTTTATCAATTCTTGGCATATTTTTCATATATATTCAATTATGATTTGACCAAAAAAATGTATTCATTTTTTTATATTTATTTATTTTGCATTAATTGCATTTACAAATATTAACTTTCTTATGTAAATGTTTAAAATATTGAACATAATTTCATTTGTTTTAGTTGGTCGATGGATTACAGTGAATGCTTCAAAAACTTTATTAACTGCACCACCAGATATTTTGGCCCTTCTACCTGTGGTATGATAGTTTTTATATTTATATACATTTTTTAATTATATTCTTCAGATTCTTTAAAAAAAATATAAATAAAATTGAAAAGCTAATTATTTCTGTTGAAATCTTTTTCAGTCATCTAGGAAAGTATTGCATTTTATTTTATTTTAATTAATAATTATTTTGGTTGTAAGAATTTTAATTTAGCTCCAGTTTTTATGGTTATATTAATCATAATTTTTTTAATAATAGACTGTATAATCAAAAAGCTTTGAAGTATAGTTATGTTGATATTTTCATATATATATTTATATGTATATATATGTATAATTTCTATTTTATTAAAGAAAATTGCTATTTTTTAAGAAAGATATTTAGGCTCAATGGTTTATAAATATAGCAAAGAAGTCAGCATCTCATTGTAAGAAATATTTGATCTTTCGAACGTGAAAGACTTTTGATAACTGTGTTATGTGATTATTTCTCTGTCTTATATCATATTTGTAGATATATATTTATTACATAACGTCGTTCTTGTAGCTTTGCCAAATGGTAAATGATACAACTGATACTGGGTTTCAACGAGAATGCCAGGTAACAATTGCTATCTTAGGGCAAGCTTTCCTGAATTCTGAAAGTATTGATGCTGTTATAAAGATCCTGAAAAATGTATGTATATGAACTGTAATATATTTATAATATAGTTTGTAAAATATGGTAAAGTGCATATTTAACAGTTTAAAAATCTATTTTGCTAATATTAAAATTGTAAAATATAGTAAATTCAACTATAAAAAATGAATAGTGAATAAGCTTTCTTACATAACAGCAAGCAATTTAGAATGAACCATTTTCTTTTAAAAATAAATTGTGATAAAAATTGAATAAAGTGATTTAGGCCTTTTTAAGTAAAGCAACGGAGACTCATTTATAATCTAGGTATTTTAAAATGTACACATAGAGTGTTAATTTTTGAAACATTAGACAGTAGATAATAATTCAAATGTACTCTAAATTTTCATTTAAAATATTAAGGTTTTTCTTTACTTAAATGAATATAGCTTAATATTTTAATTTTGATTATATAGTAATTTTGTGTTATGTGTCAATTGCATATTGATTGTGAAATAGTTTTATAAAGTTGTAACAAATGATTATTACAAGATGCAAGATATTTATTTCATAATTTTGAATACAGATTGCATCTGGTAATTCATGGCATTCACGAGTGACAGCTGCAGCTTATTTGCAAACTATGGTGTTTTCGAATCTTTTCACAGTCATGAATAATGAAACATGGAAACTAGAGATATATGACATGGTTTTAAAATTGCTGCAGGATGAAAATGTGGAGGTACATAAAATTGTTTTATTCAAATTATAGTTTTGTTTAGATAAATTAATTTTTGTTTTTATGTAATGTTGCAATTTCTCTTAAGAGTAATTTTTTTTTTATCTTAGGTTCGCGAATCAGCAGCTGAAACTCTGTGTGGTTTTCTACATTGTGAATTTTTCAAAATATCTGATGAACTTCTGGTAAGAAATGTGTAATAATTTTATTTTTAACATATCCTTAATTAAATTCTTTTATAATATTAAATTATTGAAAATGTAGGGCTATTTACTTGCATACAAATTCTAAGTGCATTATGCAAACATTTGAATTTGTTAATTTTTGCAATCAAATAAAAGTTAGTTTTATTTGATGTCGTAAAGGGTGTAAATGTTTCATTGCAATATCAGTGCTTTGAAGGGTGATCAGTGATATTTTATTAAGATTTATACAAGTATCAAATTATTATAGTAAAAGAGTAATTATGAAAATCAATTTAAAAATTGATTGCATGCAATATAATCTTATTAATATGAGTTGATGTGTGTTAAAAATAAAGTAATAGCTGAATGTGAATACTCACATTTATTAACTTGATTGTACATATATTAATGTAAATTGGAATTGTAAACTTAGTTACTATTTTTTTTTTTTTTTTTTTTTTTTTTTTAATGGAGAAATAAATTAAGTGTATACTTAGTCGTCAATTAATCGGGACTTCTATAGATTGGCAAGCATACTTCAGTGAAACATCCTCTTACATCGTTTATTTGCTTTTGATCATTTTGGTATTGTATTTATTATATTCTTCTTTGCTAATCACTTTAATTTTACAGAATACATTCAAAAAGAAATGCCAAAAGAAACTCAAAAAAAAGTGCACACCTACTGGCAATGGTCCCAACAACTTTTCAGCTGAGGATTTGAGAGAGCGTCATGCTGGCATTTTAGGACTCTGTTCTTGTGTGCATGCTTATCCATATGATGTTCCAGAATTTCTTCCTGATATTTTAGTTCTTCTTGGTGACCATTTACATGACCCACAGCCAATATCTGTAAGTTTCATTAATTTTTCTTCTGTTTTCTACAAACTGTTATTTTAACTACTAAATCCAAACAATCCTTTTTCATAATGTACCTGTTGTGAAAAAAATAATTGTGTTGCATAATGATAGCTTGATCTAGATTATAATAATTTTTTTACAGTAGTAAATAAAACAAAAATGGAATTTGCTAAAAGACAACATTTTAATAAACAAAATTAAAAATGATAACTATAAAATTATATTTATGAGGGGGAGAAAAAATCTCCCTTTATAATATAATTAAACTTTCCATTCAATGTCAATTAATACTCTTAAAGGCATTGGATCATTTTTGTTCTTTAGCAAAATTTTTTAAAAAAATTGTGTAAAATATTTAAAGACATATTGTAATAAAAGGCAAGTGCATTTGAATTCAGTCATTATGCGAGTCTTAAATAAAAATACTATAACTCGTAAATAACTATATTTTGCATAGTAAAGTTTTTGGGACAATTCAAAAATTCACCATGGGTAGTGTGAAATTACTTAGGTTTTCTGTTTATAGCATGGAGATTATGAACTTCAACTATGAATCTTTATATTTAAAGAAAATTCTATTTAAAAATGAATTATTAACTGCAATTAAGTAAAATTAATTTTGCTGATGGTGCAGAAATAAAATTCTGATTATTTGTATTAAACATTTAAGCTATTATAAAAATAACAGTTTTCATATTTTTATCAAAACCTTATTTAATTTTATCAAATAGATTTCTAATTATTTTTAATGGTTGCTTTTTTAAATTACAAACTAAAATTCTAGACAAAAAAAAAAAAAAAAAAAAATATGTCTAGATCTCTCCTCCCTTCCATGTTTTTTACACCAAGTTAAAATATTTCATATGGAATCAAGATATATGATGAGCATAATAGCGAAATTTCATGAACTTCTACAAATTTTCTTATGCAGTATTACATTATAATATTATGAATTACAATAATATTTTTTATTTTAATAAGACAAAAATTTGAAAATTAAATCAATGTGATAAAAAAGCATATAACAATTGGACTCAAATATATATTAATGCACTACTTAGCTAAAAACAATTATAATTAAAACTCCTAATATCGTTTAAATAAATTAATGACCTTTAATAAAATTTACTTATTATCTACACTCCTAAATTTATTTATTGATTTTTTTTATGTGTGTAATTGTTCATTACAAACTTTAGCCAAATAACAAAGGCTAATTTTAAAAATATTCAAATAATATTGATTTTATAAGAACTTTATGATTTTCTATTGGATCATGGTTCAATATATGATCACCAAGTACAAAAATGTATTCAAATTCATCCCTTATAAAAAAAAAAAAAAAATAATATTGATGTATGATGTTCTTCATTTTTCCTTCAAGATGAATGACAAAAAGTGTAATAATATATGCTAATTTTTACTCTTTAACACAAATAATCAAAAATACCAGTCCCATACAAATTAATTGGCAGAGTGGCCAAGCCAGTTTTAAAAGAACAATGATTGTGTAACAAAAATCATGTAAACTTATATTGACTGGCAACCTGAATGCACACTCGATTTTATTACTACCCTATGGTTTAATAGCATATATATTTTATTATATTAGTGCACATATCTGAATTATTTTTAAGAAAAAAATATTAAAGTCTTCTATTTGTTTTTAGACTACTATAAAGAAGACTCTGTCTAGTTTTCGTCGAACGCATCATGATAATTGGAGAGATCATAAACTTAAATTCACTGATGATCAACTTGCTGTGATAACAGATTTATTAGTTTCACCTAGTTATTATGCCTAAATTGTGTTGTTGTATCATTATTTTTCAGCATCATCACATAACTGAATTCTTTCTGACAATTTTTTCTCTCTCAAAGGATTGTAATTTTAAGGATTTAAATATTGTCATTTTAGAATGTATACTTTTGGTAAGTTATTTTTTAAACACATTCTATGAAGTGTGATGGGGATATGTTTATGTATGCCTTTATTTATTTTTTGTATTTTTATTATTGTTTGATTGCTTTCTTGATTTTTTTTTTCTTATTGGTAATAAAATGAATAAAAAGGAAATTTGATTATTGATATCTATATTTGTTTGTAAAAATTCATTGAAGTGTTATTTTGAAATAGACATATTTAATTAAGGAATTGCTTTGGAATTTTTTGTAATATATACTCATTAAATGGGCTGCATATATTTATAAAACTGCAGAAATTATCTGTTATTATCATTATTATAATTGTACACATTAAAATAATACTATTGTCAATTCTATTTTATGTTATTAAAATCTGTATTTTTTTTTTTAACTCTGATTGTTGCTTCTGGAAATTGTATGGAATACTGGACCAGTACAAACAAAAAAGTTTTATTTTTGACTAGAAGAAAGAGATTTTATTTAAATATTGTTATGTTTATTATTTTTAGATTTCAATTTGACTTATTAAAATATTAAATGCCTGTAATTTTTGGATTTAATTTTCATAAATTTGTAAAACTAGCATGCTATATTTAGTTGACATCAAACATTTTTAAAACACTTCATTTTAGTAATATTGTTGTAAATATATATTTATGTGTTTGTTATGTAAATTTTGATATTAAAAACTTTTACAAACTTTTTGTTTAATTCTTTTATTTATCAAATTAATAATTAAGTTTTAAGAATTTTTTTTATTTGCAATTGTACCATTTTAATTTAAGAAACTTTTCATCGTTTAAATTATTGCAATAGGTTTTAAGCATGAGTTTGCTTTTAATCTTTATTATTATCAATTGCCTTCAGATCTTTTTTTCAATTGTAGGATTGGGTTTTTTAAAATTTCATTACTAGTGAAATACTTGTTAATATAATAAGAACGTAGCTGCAAAAATGAATAGGCACATTTAAATATAATTTACTTCTATATTTCTTTGATCCTTTAATAAATTTTTGTTTTAAATTATATACCATTTTTTTTAAAATTATTTTTAAGTTTTCCATAAAATATACTGATTTGCATCATTTGTGTGTATATAGTGCAACAATTAAATATGATAAACAGGGAAATTAAATTTTGAGATTGCAGGAAAAGAAAATTCATATTATATTCAAGGTATCAGTTTTTGAAAATAATGTTTGATGATATCTATCATATTTGATTATCTGATTATGAAGTATTATAAGCAGAAAAAGTATTGCAAGAGCCAGGTTGATATATGTAGTAAAATTTAATATTGATCAATTTATGAATACAGACTTAAAAATGCATTAACCAAGAATTTTTAATACATCAACTGGGAAATACTATGTTCACTTTATCCATTTTTTTTTTTTTCACTAAAGATATAGATTCTCATTCCAAAAGAATTGTTTTCTATTCAGATATATTCTGTGTCTATTCCAAATAAATTGTTCTGCTCTTGTAGAATGTAATTGATTTATTCAGACTGCTAAAATCATGAATGTCCCTTCAGAAACACTTGCACATGAAAAATTCAAATTGGGCAACATTGTTTTCAAAGCTTTTCATATAAAATAAAAAAATATATCAATAAAAGAAACTATATATAAGTATTTCTCTTGTAGAAAATACATATTAATTTATATAATTACTTTTACGAGTGTAAAATAGACATTACTTTATGAGTAAAAGTGCAGTGGACAGAACTTTGGAGATTGGACAATTGTGTAATAAAATCACTTGCCAATGAAACATTTGAATAGCATGAAAATGTTTATAATTTTCAAAATTGATTTTGCCCCAAATTATTTAATGATGGGTCCTAGTATTTAACCAGTTATCATATCAGGGGATCAATCTGGAAAAATTAGTAAAAATTTCTAAAAATCGGGCAAAATTACTGTTGAGAGAACTTCCCTCGACAAGCATGAGTGCGATCGGCGATTTTGTTGTAGGCAAGCATGCTTGGCAACTCGGATCATTAATTTTACAGCAACCTTGTGTCCGAATTATTTTTATGGAGGGCAATCTAATTTATCATATTTTTAAATGCGTTTTTTGTCTAGTGTGTGCTTTGCTTGTATAAATGCTACATGCTTAAGCCAATTTAGAAAAGTAAGGTTTTTAATATTTTATTAATTATAATTGTATATTAAGGTTAAATGCGTTCCTTAAGCCTAAGTTCAAACTGCTTTAGCATCTGCATTAATTGGTATTTGCTACTTATTTATTTAATTACTGAAAATTAAATCTAATGAATTATTACATAGTCCAGTCACATTAATGTGACCACCTGTCAAAAAGCCAGAATATACACTTGTATATTCTGGCTTTAAGTGGAGTGTGGTATTAAGAGGAATTCTTTATATACATTCCACTGCAATGTGCTGCCACATGTCTTTTGCGATTGGTTATTTCACGTTGACGTCGAAAAAGTAGGTGGTGGTCACATTGTGACTGGACTGTGTATTTATGTATATATTAAGTGATCCTAAATTATTTAATCAAGTATCCTTGTCAAGGTAAATTGTTAAAATAAATTATATAAATCACTCTTTAATAAGAATAGTTTAAATGAAATAATTTATCTGTATTTATGGTTATATTTTAATAATTATGGGTTTTACTATAATATACTGTTTTAATAGATTTTATTAGGCGTTTATTCTATTTTTTTAAATTAAATTTTCAAAAATATTTTTTTTTTTTCAAATTAAATAACTGCTAAAAGTGTTTATAATAATATATATTGTATACATACAGTGATTCTGAGTAGAAAGAAGGCCATGAAGCTAATATAATTTAGCTGTAAATCCCAGAAATGTAGTAAGTTTAATCAGAGAAATTTTTTTAAATTTCTATAGTCACCCTATAATCTCTCCTTGAACTAAAAAAAAGTTATTATACAAGATCGTTCTTCTGAAGCAAAGAAGTTTTTCATAAGTGGTTAGACCTGTTATTTATTGTAATTATAGATATTTTGACACAAAAATTTCTATGAATAAATAGTGTATAACCATACAATTGAGAACAATGAAATTATTTTTTAAACTTTTTTGTCAATCATTTAGATCCTAAAATGAGACTGGCTTTCTATCAGAGAGAAAATAACTTGATTATAGATCTTGAATAGCATCTTTCAATAACAATATATACGTAATATATTTTCAACAATGATAAAAAAAAAAAAATTTTTAAATATTGTTTTTAGTGGATTTTTTTTTTATAGCTATATAGTAATTCTTGTTTAATCTTGCAAAAAAATTTCAATTACTTGTTTATAAATAAAATTTCTTAGTATAATCCATGTAATCTGGATTAACATTAACAATATTAATTTGTAATATTTTAATCAAATAAAGACATTTAGATTTTTGACAAGAACAGAGGATAGTAAAATTAATGATTTCTCCAAAGCCAGAATTCCAGAGAAGGAATCAAAATATTTTTAAAGAGATTTTGATACTTTTATATAAGAATAAAATAATCAACTAGTCAAGAAAATAGTTGTATAAAAAGATGTTATAATAATCATGAATTAAAGTAACTTATACAGCAGGTATAAGAATAAAAATTTTATTCAGTTTAATTCTTCTAAAAGTGGAATTCTATGAAAATAATTATATATAAACCACTTATTCAGAAATAAAATAGAAAAATAAATATTGTATATAAGCTGAGAATTATAGTCCATTCTCAAATTTGTTTTTTACTTATTAATAAATTAACATGTTTGAACATGACAAAAATAAGACTAATACAAATAATATGCAAGACAACTGAATGGAAACAGTGGTAGCTTTGGATGGTGTTACAAATTTATAATTACCATCATTGGCGTATAGCATTTTATGTTACAGCTATCTGATTGGAAAATATTTAACCTCTTTTATCTACTGACAAGACATTTTCACTCATGGTGACATGTGAACAAAATAGTATTTTTTTTTTTTTTTTTTTTTTCATTTCAGCTAATGTACAAGTTTTGAACTGAAAGTAAATTTTTCGAAGAAAAAAATGCTCTCTAAGCTTATATGTGGTATTATGATAATGATAATCAATGTTCTCATTATATGCAGTTTACATAGGAAGAGAGTTCATCGAAGTCCATATAAAACAAATATTTTTGTTTAAATTAATTTTTATATTAAATAAATTTGACTAGAAAGTTGAAATATTTCTGTCTAGAAGTTTTGTTTTATAAAGAAAATAAGTTTTCTTAAAACTTATTTTAACACTCTTTAATACTTTTATAATTCCTTATTAGGAATGCAAGATATAATAAATTAACAATCTATAAAATGACACCTTCATTGAATTAATAAAAATTATCATGATTACTTCTTAAATTGCAAATTAGACTAATTAAGGATCATACCAAGTAAAAGCTCTGAATCAATAGTTGAAAACTGTAATTATGTATAACTGTTAACTAAAATTATAATGGCGATGGGCATACTGATTACGGAGTTCCTATGTGGTTTTAAGAACCATGAAAACCTCCACATCTAAAAGACAGTTAACTGCACTATTGAAGTTGCATAAATTAAAATATAAAAAGAAAAACATCTCCTGCTTGAGAACAATTAAAGCAGAAGATCGAAAAAAGCAAAAGCTATCGTACAATTAGGATTATAATGGCCCTAACCTTTTTCTACCAATCTTATTATTGTAAAAACAAAATTAAAATCCAAGATTTAGTTCTAACTTTTTAAAATAGACTGCTGCACTTCTTCCATCGTACTACAGTTAAATCAATAGCAAACATAACATTTGCATGAAAAGTGGAATATGTAAATGAATAGCAATGTAACTTGTACCTATTATGAGTCGCCAAAATACGAAATTGAGGCAATAGAATTATTTTTAAAAAGTTGCAGTTTATTTTAAAAATATCCATTTTTTTTTTTCCTTTTAAAAGTTTCTGTGGTAGAAATGGGAGGAAAAAAATCCATTGGTTATAATTAGTTACAAATATGATTAAAAATCATTAGCACATCTATAAAATATAATTTTTTGTTCTGATTATAAATACTTGAATTAAAAGAGCAACAAAGTAGATTTTAATTATTGAATAACAGAGTAAATGTAATGTTGCATGCGATTTTTTTTTTTTTTTTTTTTTCCACATATTCGTTATCTTAATTTAAAAGAACTTGGAGCAAAAATGTATACTTAAAAATAACTTATACAGGATAACTGTTTTGTATATAAACAACTATACAAATAATTTTATTATAATGTTTCTTTGTAGTATTATTTTTTTTCAAACTAAAATTGCACAATAATAAAATTTTCATGTTTAAAAATAAAACTTTTATAAAAATTGTGACTCATTTATAAATATTTGATTGAGACCATTGTGATTATTTCTACACAATGAACAAAATTTAACCAGTAGCTACAATTATAAATTGATTTGAGAAATCGTATACACTAGTAAAGTGATAACCTATATTAGACAGAACAACAAAATATTCACATAAAGCAAAGAGAGTATACATGCCTTTCTCACAATGCCAGTCATGTCTTATATAAAAATACATAGACAAACAAAATGAAACAAAATAAGTTACAAGTAAAATAAACTTTAAACGCACAGATTTTCTATCTAACTTAGTTTGTATATGATTAAGTCCAAATTTCATAAGTAGATATATGAGAGTCATAGATACAAGTGCAGAAATAAGAAATGTGACAAACATTTTTTTATGAATAGAAAAATCTTCTGAGGATGATATATACGATAATCCTATTAAACTAAAAATTTCAAAAATCTGGAAATAAAAGAGAAATAATATTGTTGATTTCCACCTTGAGTCTGAAGATATGTTATTTCGAAAATAATTATAATACATGTAACTCCCAAGAAATCTTGGAGTACAATGCAAAGCGATTCCTATGCGCCATATATATATTTGCGGATAAAAAGTTCCCACGGCGCTGCTAATGGAAGGTAAATAGTTTTGAACTTCACAGTGTGTACTTGTGGTTTCTTCGAAGTTTTTTACCAAAGACCAACTTATGCAAAAGAATAATGCTATTAGAGGAAATGATGCAACTAATGTCCAAAGAAACCGAAAAGGTATTTTTACGAGGTATCCCATAATGAAAAATTTTCTTATATTTTACATACACAAGATATGAACTAATCTTCACTGGTTACACTTAAGTTCTTTGTTGACAGTATGTGTTGTAATTGCTTTCTGCTTGCTTGATTGATAAATCAGACAAAACGATGCATCATAATATAGTAATATTCAAATGACAATAATAATAATAAAAAAATATATATAAATTTTCACTTAATGTAAAAGATAAAAATTAATTTTACTGAATTATATATTTTTTAATTAGAAATATTTGTATCTCGTTGTACGGCAACGGTCATTGACTATCGTTTTCCACGATCCAGTTATTGTTTTGTTTGTAGTTTGTCTAAATAAGAAAATTTACATGGGTGTTGTTGATTATTTTTTAAAGGGATCATAGCAAACACTATACTAAACTACTAAATATTAGATCGCGTTAATATAGATATTGTGATTTTTATACCTTAACAGTTTTTTTTTAATTTTAAAGCCGGTCATTTCATTACAAATTGTAGTTGTACATGATGTCGAAAACTATGGGTAAGTTAATATTCCTGTACTTGTGTTAAATGCTAATTCGAGATTCATTAAATTGATAATAATTTTTATATATTAATGCGTAAGTCTCATTTGCTTAAAATTTGTGTCTATAGAATAGCTATTAAGTACCATATTATAAATAGCCGTTTAAACATACTATAGAAAGATTTATTTGTATATTGTTATGCATTTAATACAGCTATTAAAGTGATTACTTTATTATGAATGCAGAATTTCTAAATTGTTGTGAAAATTAGAAGTTCTAAATTAATCGAAAATAATATCGATTTTAATTTTTATGGAATTCACATGAAATTAATTTGAATTTTGACATAAAAAAATTATGGAGTTTTATTTTTGAGAAGGATATGCCACGAGAAAATTGCGAGAATTCAATCAAATAGTAGTTTCTGATTTTTCATCTTTATCATAAATTTAACTAATCATACCTTTTACTATGTATTATAGCAAAAAAAAAATAACCACTGCACTTATAATAGTGAAATAATCATGAAAAACCAGCAACTACTATGGTTCTTATTATCTTTTGGCATATCTTTCCCTTCCCTATTTATGTCATTTGCTAAGGGAAAAAAAAAAAAAAAAAAATTAAATTAGTATGGTTTAGGTTCTGTAAGGTTGTTGAAATACTTTTTTTAAAAAGTGATTCTTAAAATTTAGGGAAATTAAAAATATAATCTTTTGGCATTTTGAGAAAAAAAGAAAATTATGTATAAAGGCCATTCTATCTTTGTAAAAAGGAAAAAAAATCTATCAATTGCGAATTATAGAAGAGATTATTTAGATTTATTTAAAATGCATGAATGATGGAGTTATGCTTTCCCCTCACTTCTATAATATTTCTGTTAAGTTAAATATTTCATCAATGAAAATGTTCATATTATTTTATTAATTTTTTTTTTTTTTTAGCAGATTAAAACAAGCACATAAAATTTCACATTTTACGGCAGATTGGTAGCACATTACACCTGATAGAATGACTACTTTGTTATGATTGCAGAATTTCTAAATTTTTGTGAAAATTAGAAGTTATGATCATCTATTACCAGCCAATCACAGAAAACTTGGTGATCATCTTGGTTCCATTTATAAAAATCGAGGCCATAATAATAAGGATGTACCAAATCCTTCTTATTTGATTAACCTCATTAGAAGATCATTTGAAATGTTTGGATACAAATTTGTCATCTGGTCTGAATTAATAAAATTGTTCCAGTACAAGGAATGTATTTTGTAACAAATTTACCATTCTCATGTTTTAAAGATAGTTATTAATAGTTCAAATAGTTATTAAATTGTTACAAGATTTTACTGCAACACTTTTATTTATATCTGTTATGTTTTTTAAAAATACCATTCAGAAATTGAGAAATGAAAACAAAAATTTAGAATGTAATGCTACATTCAGAAATTTAATATATATATATATGCAATTTATAGCAATTAGTGTTATTAAATAGAGATGGGAAAAACAGTTAATTTTGTTTAATGATGACAACCATTAATGCTAATGTAAAATAATAGTTATTATTATTATTATTTTTTTTTTACTCCTTAATTGTGCTATGTGTAAATTACATTATGTACATGAATACTATTCAACTGACCATAATTTTGACTTGGAACATATAACATACTCATTGGGCTACTTAAGGCCAACCAATATGTCGCGAAATAAAAAGAAAACTGTAAAATGCTTTAAAACTTTGCTCTTAGTTCCTACTACAATCGAACAGAAACTAATAATTGCTTTTTCATGACATCAAATCAATTCTGGAATTCACCATACTAGAGCAAAACACTAAAATAACTTAGACAAAATAAAAAATTCTAAGTTGCATACTTGACGTTATTAATATTAGAATTAGAGCCTTCAAATTCCTCGAAAATTTGTTTAATGGAAACACTACACAATTAATTTATCTCTTATAATATGCACAAATAAGTTATTTTTTCATATTAGAATATTGAATATATAATCAAACATATATTTTAAAAATTTGATGTAACCAAGAAAAGATTATTTTAAAATCATTACACATCAAAAACCAAAAAGTAATTTTTTAAAATAAAAGAAGAAAAATTGACTACATAGTAATAAACTTCTTTCTATCAAAAATAAAATTTGGTCAGAAACTACCATTTCATTTTGACCAAAATTTTCCAAAATGATTAAGTATACCAATTTAATTTATTTAAATAGATTTATGTATGTATATAGATATTTCAAAGTAAAAGAAAACTATCCTACTTATTTCTTTAGTCACAAAACTGAAAATTTATCGCACCAAATTATTTTATTTTGAAAATACTTTTGAAATTTGCACAGGATTACAATTCATGAATTCTTTTTCCATTTAGTTGTGTTCCAAAGAATTTCACCAATTAAGTGTTCCCATAGTTGTAATTTTACTGCAAAATATTTTCTATCTTTGTAAATGAAAGAAATTTCCATCATATTATGCATTTTTATTTTTTAAGAAAAATACTACAATAGGATGGTAATTTTACAAACTTCAGAAAAATAAGAAAATTTGTTATCAATACTACAAATTTTAAAGAGAAATTGCAAGTCACAAAATTTTCAGGGTTTGATGAATGGATAGAAAGTGAAACACATTCAGCATTTATCTAATAAAAAAATTTAGCAATTGTGTATTTGTTATATATATATAAAAATTAAAGAATGTGTTTGATATTTTTAACCTATTGGCCCTTCTGTAAAATATATGTTAAAAATAAACATTATTAGAAGAAAAATTTTGCATATAATATTTTTTAATATATTAGAAGCAGACATTATCCATCATTGCAGTAATATATTTTAGCTTATCAAGTTTTGTTGAAAAAAAACTTTTAATAAAATTGATGAATTAAAACTAAGAAAAATATCTTGTATGTATTATACAATACTATGACAATCTATCATATTCAGATGCAGCATGTGCTAAATATTTACTATTATATATCTATAATTTCAGTGAAGTGGAAAAAAAAATGCTTTACATTTCATATATACTAAGTTTATATGCAGTTGAAAGATAATGCAATGCATGCCAGGGTTAAATTTAACTGATATTCTAAGTGATATGCTGATATCAACAACTCTCTTTCTAAAGAATTGTATTCAACTATGTCTAAAGTTAATGCTACTCTAGTACCTTGGTTGTGAAGCACTGTTAAATCAATCATTACAATTCAACCCTTCCTTTCCAAAGAGTGGAATTCAACCAGTGCTGAAATAGCCTACATCTAACACCATTTGTTATCAAGGTCGATTACCACTGCTAAAATTAACCGTTAATTCTTTCATCAATTGTAGTTGACCACTAATTCAAGTGAATGCAGAGTTAAATTAGCAATGTGGTTCATATTTCTGTCTTATTTTTAAATCTTTTAAACCTTTTGTTATTTTTTTGTATAATATTTAATTTTCTTTTTGGTGTCAATCAGAAATAAAAAATTGATTTTCAAGGCATTTAACGGTTAATTACGTATTAACGCCACCGCAGCTACAGATTTGGCGGTTTTAAATGGCGCCAATCTACACTTAAAATTTTTGTGACGAATCACACTTAATTTAAAATAACTATATAAAACACTTTATTTAAAAACAAAGTTGTCAATCGGATTTTGGTTGAAAATGGGCCGATATAGAGTTTTAACATAGATTCAAAACAGTCTCTATTTTGGCGCATTGACAGCTCTTTATTGGCGCATTAGCACAACTTCTGCTGCTGTGGTGTTAATACATAAGTACCCATTTAACTTTTTAAATATTCCAATAAGAATGATAAATTTATGCATCAATTATTATTAAACATTCATTTATTGTTCTTAAATTTTGAAAGTTAAGTTGGCTAATTATATTTATTTAATTTGAGTTCATTTATTATTTGTGTGTGTGTGTGTGTGTTGTGTGTGTGTGTGTGTGTGTGTGTATGCTTGCATGCTAATACTTCATTTCGGCATTTTTTTCCTGTTTTTACAGATACTTCTCAGTGGATTCAGTTCTTCAGAAAAGCAGGGCTGCCTCCAAATGTTGCTGCAAACTATGCTCTCATTTTTTTTGATAATCGTATTCAAGTGGATATGCTCTTAGATTTATCTAAAGAATATTTATATGATATGGATATAAAAGTAATGGGAGATGTTATTGCTATTTTAAAATATGCCAAAGAATTTCATAATCAAGTGAGTGTTTTATGAAATTACTTCTTTCTTAAAATGCTATCTCATTTCACTAGTCATCTCACTTCATTTTTGAATTTTTACTTTTTTTATTGTTTTTGAAAATTAAGCAATAAAATAAATTTTTATTCATGTTAATATTTTTATATTTCTAGCTGGCTAAGGAACGAATAATTGGAAATACAATGAGCAAAACATCAGGTATAACTATTATAATATATTTTAAATTACTGAATTTAAAAGAATACTATGTGAAATAACATATATTATTCTAGCTACAGTACATTAATTATGATGTCTTTTATTCCTTTAAATGTATATAACACCATTTTCATAGTGTAAATATCAAGTAATATATTCTCAATATTGTTAATATGTCAAAACCATTTAAGGAATAACCAATTTCAGTGTTGAATGATATAATACTAAATATATTATATCGATATATTTATAAATTTAACGAGTTTTTTTTCTGAATTTTATATTACATTGAAACAAAACTGAGAATTCATTTTATATTGATATAATGCGATGATAAAATTCTTATTGTGTGGGTTTTTTGTTGTTGTTGAGTAAAAAAGCCATAATTTTTATAATAGAACTGCATTTTTATAGTTTAGTTTATTTATTGAAGTTTTATGTGCTTAATTATAAACTAAAATTAAAAGAAACCAAAATTGTTAATTAGATCTTATGTTATCATAATATTTATAGATCTCTGTATTCTGTTGCAAACCAGTTTAATTTAGTTGTTAAAAATGTTTCAGCATTGAAATACATATACGTACCTGCCCACTTTTACATATTTTAATTCTGCCTCCCACTTGTCCATACAAAAGATTTTCTACATTTTTCTACTATCAGCATTGTAGCATATTTATGATACAATTAGCAAAAATCAATGTTGAAACAGGAAACTCCTTTTCCCCATTTTATGACAGTAGTTTCTTCTTTAAATCAATGAATAAAGCATTTCCTAATGATTCTTGTGAGGAAAAAACTAATTTGTATGAATTGGGAAATGTTATGTCTGAATACTGGTGGTGTAAAAAAATTTTGAAGCATGTTTTTGAGACACCATAACTGTATTCGAGAAAATTCAATATTTGATTTTTTTTTCATGCTCAAACTTAATTTTGAATTTCAATTTCAATAATTGTTTCTTAAAATTCTTAAAGAATTTTGTGCTGTCTGTATATGTTTTTTTTTTTTTTTTTTTTCTTTCTTCCTTTGTCTTAGATAAAGTGTAACTGTTAGCATCTAGTTGCAACTTATTTTTTTTTATGTAAATTGGAATTTTTATTTAATTTCACTATTGTAAATCATTGTAATTTAATTTTTTGTGTTTGACTGACTGAAAAATAGTATAAACAAACTTTTAGAAATATTTAAAAAGTTTAATTTCCATGCATTGTGTGATTCTAATATATACCATAGTAGACTGACATATAACTGTCACTTTAATTAAAAACACACACACAAAGGAGAACCTACTGTAAATATCAGAAAAGACACTTCTTCTTTTAGCCTTATATTAATGACAGTGTCTGATGTTAATTGAATTAGATGTTATCAGAATTGATTTTTTTTTTTTTTTTTCTTCTTCTGTCATTTCTAATTGAGCTTAGTATGAATGAGTATTTCTAATCATGTTGTAAACTTTTAAGAGAACATCTCCAGACTATGAAATTACTCAAAATGACTAAATAAGTTCTGCAATCATAAATGAGCTAACAAATTATATTGACTTAATGCTTAAGAAATGCTCCGTTTTTCTACAGTTATTGACTAATTTTCAAAGCTGAATCAAATAGTTGTTGTATGTTATGATAAAAATGCAGCTGAAGTTTGAAATTATCTTTCCGCTTTTAATTTTATTAATATATGCATTACAGATATAGACATTGTTAAACTATATTATACTTCAGAAACCTTCATATACCTTTTGATAAATGCATTTTCTTTTTATGAATAATAAATGCATCTCTTTGATGCAATAATTTTTTATTTTTATTCCAAATATTAAATTTGTTTTATAAGACAAGAGTGTGCTATTTATAATTAAGATATTTTAATTTGTGCGTTTTAAAATGTATTTGGAAAAATATAAAACCTTGTCAAAGTTCTTTTAACAAGTTAAAGGTTAAAAAGAGGAGCTTATAAAATTATATTTATGTATACAAGAAAAGTCTTAATTTATGTGTATTCTAATAAGGATTTTAACTATGGTATTACTTAAAATCAAAATGTAAAAGTTAAGTTATAAGAATATGGAAATGGTTAGTATAAGTAATTATTTATAAAAGATAGGATAAAGGAATTAAAATTTTTAATTTTATGCTTTTTACTGTAAAATAATGTGATTAAAAATCTCCTTTATTTTGATTTCTTATCCACATTTGGAAATATTAAAGCTATGCATGTATATATAGCCACATTTTTGAAGAATTAGTATTCAAATTATATTATTGAATTAGTCTACATATATTATTCATATGATAATGATTGATACGTATTATTAGTTCCTATTTTTATTACTATTGAATTTCCACAGGAATTTTTAATTATTAAATTTTAGTCAAATATTTTACAAAAATTAAAGGATTATTGAATAATAATAATTGTAAATTGAATTAATGAATTGATTGCAAAGAGTTTTAAAATCAAAAACAATTTTATTATCTTTATCTGTCATGCTAGTAAGGAAATAGAAGAATAATTTAATATTGGTACAGCAACGTATAATTCATTACTCATTTTTTTGTCTAGTTGCTGAACGTATGGTTGGACGATATGCTAGACCCATTGCAGCATCTCCAGTCCATGGACCACCTGTAACACCATCACTAGTTCGAGCACCAGCTCCTCAGTCTCAAGAGGTGGTCAATATTTTCCTTTAATTTTTAATAACCATAAAAATTAATTAATTGTATTAATACTTCAAATAACAGTAAAAAATATATCTGCTACAATCTTGGATGTTTCCTGTCAGTTTTCTTAAATAGAATGTTCTTTACTAAAATCATTATTTTTTTTTTTTTAATCTAAAATTTTTTTATCTTGCCCCCTACTATTAATATTGTTAAAATTACTGAAATTTGGAATTTTCAATCATGTTTTGAATATCTCAGCCAGTCATGATTGAAATGTTTATCACTAATGAATTTTCCGTTACTTAATGTTTTGTTTTTACAGTTAATGTCCTTAACGATTTTAAATATTTTCTAATAATTTAATTCTATATTATTTTTAAAAATCTCATAGAAATGTTTAATATCAGAATTTCAGAAAAAGCCTAAAATTATCAGTTTAAAACGAAAAGCTGAAGAAGAATTTCCTCAAAGAAAAATTCGCAGAGTACCCCCTGAAGAAGAAGGTGGCTACAAGATAAAAATGCCTTTGGGAACCACAGAAAGAACTCGTAAAATTTTACAGCAACAGCAACAAGGTATTTTTTTTTTTTACAATTGCATTTCACTTATAAATTTTTTCTAAAATATTCCTGAAATATAAATTCCAAACAAGTTTAACTTAATTTAATTTAATCATATACTTTGAAGAAATTTTTAAAAATGTAATTAAGATATAAGGATATTTGTAAAAGTAAAGATACCATATCAGAGATTGTAAGTATTTAGATGTGCCAGGGAAAAAACAGAAAACAGGTTGAAACAAATTAGAAAAATATTTGGATAAATGTTTAAAAAAGGGAAATTTTTTATTTGATTGACATATTTTTTTTTTAAAAACTTCATTTGCCAAAAATTTCACAGTATTTTTAAAATGTAATAATAACATATACGTAATTTTTTTAAAAAATAATATTAATGTTGAGTATTTAAATAAACAAAGGAACTTAAATCTTGGAAGAAAGAAAGAGATCTCATTTTATTAATTATATATTTTTTTTTTTTTTTTTTATTGTTGGCCAATATAAATTTACTTTGCTTTTTTAAATTTATTATCAAAAATTTAGAATTGGAATTTACATAACTCAATATTAAATTTTCTATATACATAAAAAATATATGATTATAAATATTTTTATTTTTTTATCCATACTTCATACTTTTATTTATACTTTCAAGAAAAATTAGGCATAAAAAAACTGTAGAAAATGTTACATAATTTGAAAATAGTATTAAAATTCATCAGTGGTATTTCAAAACTCATTAGTTGTTTTACTTGTAGTAATCAAAAGAAATGAAAAAAGATAGGATATAGTGATATTTTTATCACAATATCTGTTACAATAAAGAAGATATTTATAGAAGACCGATTAAAAAATTTAGATATGATGTAAAAAATATCCAACTATTTCTGATATACATCAATACTATTATATATATATTTTTTTTTTTTTTAATGAAATCAAAAGGGAAAATGACATTTCTTATACTACTCTTGCAAAAACCTCCATCATTATTTTCAAATTATATATATATTTACCATTTTTCTATATCATGTTTTGAATCATTGGTTGAATATGTAATAATTTCTAATTTTCAGTTATTGAATAAAAAATAGAAACTAAATTATTAAAAAAAAATACCTATTAGAAATTTTAAATATCAAATCTTTAAGAATTGGAAATATAAAAATTAATCGGTGTTTTAAAGTTTTACTTTTAATAAATGAAAAGAATTGGAAGAATTGTTGCTGTTAATCTAGTAAAAAAAATTTTATTAGGTTGTCAAAATAAACTCATATATTAATTATTAATTTAAGTATTCTTTTGTGGCTTTAATATATAATTGATATTATTGTTTATATGTGGCTTTTATTTTTATAAATAAGTACCTTTAGATTATTCTGGATGAATTGGAGTATCAAATTAATCATTTAATATATTAAAAATTATGTAAAGTTATTCTTTATAATAAAAAAGAAAGAGACTGAAATTAAAAAAGATGGAGCAATGCATGGATTAAGTTTTAAGGCAGGAATTATTTTTGTACCCAAAATATTCATGTAGATCCATGTAAAAGCTTAGTTACTTATGAAATATTAATTTTTACATGAGTATTTTGCTGTTAAAAAAGATTATTTCCATTATCATTCTGCAAATATATTCCCAGAATTTCTTGGCCTTAAATATTTTTCACTTATAGGTACAAAACGGTCAGTTTTTGCTCGTCTTGGTGAAAGTTCAGTTAGCAGCTCAACAGATTCTAAGGTAGTTAATAAAACTTTGTTAAATCTTTTATAAGGTGATTGTTTTGTTTTAAAAAACCTATAGCTTAAACATTTTTTTCTTGTTCTTGCTATTTCAGATATAATTTATATTTCCAAGAAAAACACTTTTATTTGAAATAATAAATTTGTTAATAATTAGATTTTAGTTATTTTTAAAAAGTGAAATTTTTACTTCTTTTCCCCCTGTGTTAATTTTTCGAATCTTGGCTTTCTAACAACACAAAAAGCTACATAAATATTCTAAATTTCTAGCATTTTTTATTATTAATTTAATTTTTCATGTTTTACTAATGATATAAAAAAATTCCAGGCCACATCATCAGTATTTGAACGTTTAGGCCCATCAGGTAAAAATATTGGTGATAATACACCAAGTTCAACTGTTTTAGATAGGCCTTCTAGAAAGGATGGGCCATTGCAATATAAAGGAGTTTTGAAAATGACGGTTGGAAAAAACAGAACTGTTACTTCTTTCTCATCTAAACAAGGTAAAAATAAACGTTCATTCAACATTCCTTTTCCACTCATTTAATGTATTGTAAACTATACTTTATATCTATAAAACAGATTTATTTATTCTGCTTTTATAGCCAGTATTGGATCTAGAACTGTGATTAGGCCTGTTGAAATTCGAAAACCAAATATTACAAAAACTGTAAGATTGAACGAGATTAACACTATTCTTCAAGCAAATAAGTCTCCAGGCTCACGTATAATAAAGACTGGAGGTCAAGGAATTTTGGTAATTTTTATAGCTTTTTCTAATTTATCCAAATAATAATAAATAATGAGAATGAAAAAAAAAAAATGCTTTTTAAAGCTTTATTTCCCAATGGCAAGGCAGATTTGTAAAATAAGAAAATTTGTTTAATCCTAACAATAAATTAATAAAAGTGGCAGATAAACATTTTTGACCTGAATCAGTGCTAAAAACGTTTTCTAGCTTGCCTTATATGAACAAAGTCACAAAACTTCAGGTAAATGCTCAATCATTTATTATAATGCAAGCATTACGGTAAATACTAGTATATTGAATTTTAACTAAAAAGTTAAAACTTGTCTGTAGTCAGAATTGGACCACAGAGTTAGATGTACACATTTGTCTTCATTCTATTGTATGTATTGCAAATTTTAAGGGGGGATTTAAGCATAGTTGTAGAATTTAATTGAATGATACATTTTGCTGGTTCTATTTTCAGACTTTTCCATGAAAAAAAAATCAACTTGTTCGTTTGTATAAAAATATTATATATAACATCAGTAAGAATTTACTGCGCCTAATTTTATTTATTTAATGATAAAAGAAATTCTCAGTATTGGAGTAATTTCTTTGATATAAAAACTCTACTAAGCTAATAGCCAGGATTGCTGACTGTGAACCAATGAGCCAAACCACTTTTTTTCAGATTATCAGCACACTAAAATTTAGAGTAGACTCAATTTTCCATCAAAAAGATGTTTATCTGTTTTTCATCTATTAAACAAAGCATTTTTTGCTTTTTCTTATGGAATAATATCCTTATCATAGTAATCTATTGAAATTATTTGTTAGCTTTCATTATAAAAATACTTTCATTTAAATATGTATGAGAGACTTCTTCAGATTATTTTATTTATTTTTAGGTCATCGAGCTCAGAATTTAAATATAAAGAGTCGATTGGGTGGTAAAATTGATTCCCGCAATTTAGCCCGAACCAGGATCATACAATCAAAAAAGAAAGTACTTGTAAAAAGTTCATCAAATGTATTTGATAGACTTGGAAGGTAAATTATTATATATCTAAAATTCATTGATGTTATTTTAATTATCAACTAATGTTTTTTTAAAGTTAATTGTCAAAAAAGATTTTTGAAAATCATAGACATTTGTAATTTATTATAGCTCTTTGCACTTCTCATGTCATTCCCCTCCCTTTCTCTGCTTTGTGTGTGGCTTTAAATCTATGAAAATCATTTTGAGTTATTGCATATATATATATTTTTTTTTAATTTTTCACTAAGACATAATAAATTATGTTACATAAATTATTTTTCTGCATTTTTCTTTTTGCACCCTTTCACATATTATAATTTGTGCAAATATTATTTTATATCCTTCCCACATTTAGTAACATTTATCTGATTTTTAACCACCAGAAAGATTATAACTGAGCTTTTTGAAAGTGGTGAATAAAATAATAATCATTCTTATAATATGAAAGCTCTATTAATTATATATAACAAATTTTAGGTGGAGATTTTTAAAATGTTACTTTTTTTATATACATGAAGCTTCAATGTTTTGATTGATCTACTTAAAATTCATGATATAATTTTTTGTTGTATACATCTAAACATTATTGCATGCAATCGGTTTTTGAAATTGTGGTTTATAAGTTTGCTTAAAATTAATAAGAATATATTGTATAGTTTATAAAACCAAATTTTAATATTTATACATATTTTTAAATAAAAGCTGCCACATCTCAGGATTTTTGTACAAAACTTTATTGTATAACATTCAAAATTTAACAAAAATAAACATTTCATAACCACACTATTAAAAATATATTTTTTATTTATATGATATGTATGTATCAATCATCTTTATAAATTATTTTTAGATAAAAAATTTACAATCATCATTAAGGACCACAACCTAAGTCTCATATTTTAAACTAAGAAGTTCCCTTGTGATCATCTGTGCATTTACAAAGAGGAAAGTTGCAACATGGTTGTAACCATGGTTTCCAAACTGAATTAGAAAAACTGAACTGATCTGGCACGTTTTCAAGTTTTGAGTAGTGTTCATCTCTTGCTTTGTTCACTCGTAATATTATATCAGAGTAATAAGGATCTGATTTAACTTCTATTGGATTTGACTCCGATGGATCATTTTCAAGATCATATAAAAGTGGAGGATTATGATGAACAACAAAATCTCCAAAACAGTGACATACAAATTCACAGTGACTAGTTCCAGGCACGAATTTAGGTGTGGTCCAGTGTATTTTCCATATTTTTTTATCTGTAATTAAACAAAAATATCACTTTTCCTTTAAATAAAATGTTTTCAAAAGTTGTGTAATTGTATAAAAAATATTTTTATGCATATTGTTATTGCTCTCTAATTATAGCTATTCATTTGAAATTTTTGCTACACATAATTTTTTCTTGATACCATAAAAATGCTATTTCTTGATACCATAAAATAATTCTGTTTTGAATCGTATATAACATATATAACAATTTTGATTTTCTTTAAGTCTTATTTTTAATATGAATCTCAAATTGTAGTAACTTCTAGGTTGTTTAATTCTAAATAAATAACATTAGAACATGTCAATGAGTTTATTCTTGTTTCTTTAGATATTTGATTATTGATAAAGATTTGGGAGGGAGATAAATTTGTATTTTTTATTAGTAACTTTTATAAGGCAAACTTAAATATATCTTTCTATAAATATAGACTATTGCTATGGTTAATTACATAGCAGCCAATTTTTTGAAAATGCAAGAGATTTTAAACCACATTATTTTATAATTAAAAGAGTAAAATTATAAAGATGCTAAATATTTCATATTTGCTATCATCAAAAGCATCTTTTTAACACATACGTAGAACGTAGTTATATACATGAATAATTTTAACTATAATAGGATTTGTCTTCCTTGGAGTCAATATATATATCTTGATACAAACACATAATTATTAAACCTTTCAATTTTTTGGCAGTTATGTAACATTTTAATTAACAAAATATAATTCTGCTACTATAATACAATGAGTGTATTCTTGTTTTATACATATTTGATAAAAACAGGTTAAAGATTTGGAAGAGAGATTAATTTCTACTTTTTATTAGTAACTTTTATAAGGCAACCTTAAACATAAGTGATACAATAGTGTATATTAAGATAAATTAACTTACATGAAATATCAATTATTTGTTTTTATAGGGATGTGAATCAGTCTTATTGTAATTTTTTATAATGGACTAAAATAAATTATGAATTTATCAAATAGTAAGCTATAAACATTACTTAAACCAATTTAATTACATTTTACAAAGAAATATGTAGCAAAGTCTATACTTAAATAAGAAAACAATTGATTATCTTACAACTTATTTTAAGTTTTTCTTTGCATTACATATAAGGTATCTAACTTATATTTCAGAATTGATGGATATTGAAAATCAGTTATATGTGCTGAATTATATGAAGTCATCTTTTCTAAATAAGATGAGTTTCAATTGTTGAATTAAAGATTTCATTTATTATGAGTAATAAATAAACTTACCATTGTGAATATAAGTAGCTGCATGAATCTGTTTACCACAATAATGGAACAAAATTTGATGCCGACTTCCAGATTTGCCTTTTAAAAGTGGAATCATAGATTTTCCATCTATGATACGATCTTCAGGTATAAGTATACCTGCTATTTCCATTATAGTTGGAAAGAGATCCATCTGTGATGTAGTATAATTGATTTCTCCTTTAAAATCTGTTCCAGGCCATGAAACAATAGACGGAACTCGAATGCCTCCCTCCATTCCACCCATTGTTTTCCACCTTATAAATTAATGTATGTTTTAGCTACAGTAAATGATTGACATATTTTTATATGTATAATAAATCCTTTTAATGCTAAAACATATTTAAAAATTACAGTAAATATATTTAAATAGACAAAACCAAAAAAGTTAAGTTGCATTTCTCATTTAAAATATAAAAAAATTATAAATATATGATTTCAATATCATAAAAAAAAAAATCTTTGTCAATGAATCATTTTCTAACCTTCTTCAGTATATGTAAAAAGAGAGACCATTCAATCCCAAGGAAGTTTTACAATCCAAAAGCGAGTAGCTAACAGTTTAATAAACATGAAATATGCATCTGATCTTGATTCTGTTTGTTAACTGGGTAGATATGTCTGATTGATGCTTCAAATGTCATACATCAATGATTAAAATTGATCTCAAAACCACTCTAAAATTATCCAAGAATGATATTAGATTGTAGAATGGCGCATGTTTACCATATCAATTATCTTATTATGATTAAAAAGCAGTTTTTATCAACAGAGTGGCCCCTCTTCAATCAAAGTAAAATTTCCTGACTAAGAAATAAGTTAAGCTTAATTATTTTTCAGTATGTGAAGAATCGAAAGCTATACAGTATTATCGATTTCTTATTAAGGTTATAAATTTTCTTTTTAAATTTTTAAACAGCAGTAATTTATGTTCACTCATGGTCGTTTTGCCAATCACAAAAGCAGAAAGTTCAAACAAGCAAACTCGTGTTTCTTTCCTCCAAATCTTTTAAGAAAAGTGTCCATATTTTTAAGAATATCGTCCAGCAGATAAAGATTTTTCTTGTCACCCAGATTATCAGGGTTGCGCAGTATAATTCTCATTAACAATAGGCTGAAAAATTTTAGTCATCCCACATATTATCAATTAAATGTAAATTTTTTTTAATATTTTGTAGTTTTGAAGAGGATTGATGCTTGGGAAATCCTGCCCTACACGGTACCATATAGGCAGTCATCCGACACAAGGGACAAATTAACAGAAAATAAACATGAGACAAAAACTTCCATGGTCATTTTGCCAATGATAAAAGCAGAAAGTTCAAACAAGCGAAATTTGTTGAGTTAAAACATAAGCTATAGATATCTAATATTTGGCAATACAAGGAAGGATTATGTATGCACTGGCAATTACAAATTCATCGAAATCATATGTAAAACTCCATAGAAATAGGCTACAACTTATCTGTTTTATACACAAGCATTATTCTTTATTCCAAATTTAATTAATTAAAATGTATCTAGAAGGTTAAAGCTATCAGAATGACAACTTGGACTCATTCTATTTCATCTATAATGCAGAATACACTGGGGGAAAAAAAAGACAAAATCCCCAAATTTCTCTAATTATAGCCAAGAACTTCAGAAAATAATATTTTAAAAATATATAACCCTAGGACTAACCAAACGTCTAGCTTCTGCAGGCAATAGCCTGGCGCCCGATTATACAGGGTGGCAGCAGGAAAACTTCGATTTCAAATGTTAATTGCACGGAAACAATGACTCCAAGAGATTTGTGGTATCATGAATAGCAACACAACAAATTTATTTTTCTGCAAACATTTATGTCTATCCATGCACTTCGATATGGGTTCTGTTCATAGCTCTCAGAATATCCAATCGATATTCAATTTTAGTCCTTGTGTAGTGCAAATGAATTGATGGCTTCCATAATTCTTTGGAGGAGACCACAAGCACCAAGTACAGGGATAAGATAGACCATCTCTTAGACATAGCCCCATAGAGTAATCAAGAAGAATCGTGTTTGGAGATCGCAGTGGGTCCATCTCATCTGATCCATCGCTGCGGAAATTTTTTGTTTAAGGAACAACGAATGTGTGAACTCCAGTGCGGTGGGGCACCATACTGCTGGAATATCAGATTTCGCTGCAAATGGAGTAGCTATGGAAAAACAAACTGTTCAAGCATGTCAAGATAAATGGAACCAGTTACGATTCTTTCCATAAAGAAAAATGGTCTGACGATTATATGTCAGACATCATATCACACCACACATTCACCTTGTCACTGTCAATGGCATGTTCCAGAACAACGTTAAGCTGAAATGTGAGGATATTTGTCACTGAATATCACATTATCTAGATAATTGGGAGCGTTATGAAGGTTGTCGATACAGGATCTCAATAGCAAAGTTTTTTTTGCGTTTTGGCATATCAAAAATGCATATTATAAAAATTAACTTTTTTGAGAAAAAATAATTGCATCAAAATAAACTTGTGTTGCTATTCATGATATAAAAAACAGCAAATCTCCAGGACTCAATAGTTTCAATATAATTAACACTTGAAATCAAAATCTAGAAAGAAAAAAAAAAATTTTTTTCTCTAGTTGTCTTCAAAAATATCCTGACTTGTGAAAGTCAGGATATTTTGAGTGGCCACCCTGTTTTAAATTAACAAATTAAAGGTACCATGCAATGGTAGCAATTATCAATATCTGAAATATATTAGCGTACTTAAGTTCTTAAAATAACAATAATTACATGGGAAAAGATATGTATTTCTTAATAAAGTTAAAATAATAACATGGAAGAAGTTACCTCTAAATATTCCATTGAAACCTCCTTCTCTTTGACCATTTTTCCCTCTTTCTTCTACATGTGCTCCATTGTCAGATGAAAAATAAACAAATGTATTATTAAGAAACCCTAAATTTTCAACTTTTTCCATTATTTTCCCTACAGCCCAATCCATTTCTTCCACATTGTCACCATAACGTCCATGTTTGCTTTTCCCAGAAAATTCATCTGCGCAGAATAAAGCTGTGTGCACATGCACAAAAGGAATATATAAAAAGAATGGAGATTTTCCTGCGATTTGTTTTTCAAGAAAATTACTGGCTTTCTCAACAAAACGCTGAGTTAAACCTTTGAGACGAATTGGTTGCTCTACTATTTTCTTGTTTTCCATTAAAACGCTATTAATAATTTTTAAATTCAGTGAAAAAATAATGATAAAAATTGGAATTATTACTAACACTAAACCTAAAAAGATGAAACACACTTTATGTTTTTTATAAATCATCATGCAAAGAGTAATTCCCAAAATTGGAATTAATGAAAAATAGGAGTAAAAATTTGGTGAATATGTGGTAACAACACTTTCTCCTTCATCCCCAAAATCTTTGATATTAGAGAGAGGCAAACCATAAAAATAATCAAATCCATGATTTAACGGATGGTGGCATCCATCGCCTTTTTTGACGCAATCATTTCCCAAGTGCCATTTGCCTGAAATATAAAATTCAAAAATTAATGACCATTTGCACATTTAATGAGGAAGAAATAATTAGATTAGGTTTAAAAAAATTAATGGCATAAAAAATGGAGAATATTAATAAATAGCAATAAAGTTATTGTGAATTTTAGAAGTGAGTATTAAACAATACTATGACATTTTAAAAAAATTTTTGAATGAGGAGACACTTGCTTTTTCAGCATATGACATATGAAAATCTACTATATTGACAACTTTATTACAACTTTGATATGCCAATAATTACAATGCATTGGTACGTATTAGAAGAGATAATACATATTAAGAGGACTTTCAAGAAAAATAGCTCTGTATTGCATATTCAGTGGTAAAAAAACTATCAAGTAATCCAGGTCAGTGCAAAACTGTCATAGTTATCACCAAATTTGCATATTTTTAACAACTTGGGTACTGCAGTGGACAAAATCAAATTTTGGTTAACTACCTTGCTAACATGTATCAAAATTTAAATAAAATTAAAATTTTTGTAAATTTAAAAAAAAAAATTTTAGAATAGAATCTTATACACTGAAGTAACAAAAGTCATGGGATAGCAATATGCAAATTTTCAGATGGCAGTAGCATCGCGTAGAACACGTCTAAATGCGCAGTGCTTTCGCAGAGCTTTCATTTCTGTTCAAGTTATTCATGTGAAGAGGTTTTGACGTGATGATGACCGCACGACGGGAATTAACAGACTTTGAACGCGGAATGTTAGTTGGAGCTAGACGCATGGGTCATGCCATTTCGGAAATCGTTAGGGAATTCAACATTCCCAGATCCACTGTGTCAAGAGTGTGCCGAGAGTATGAAATTTCAGGCATAACATCCCACCATGGACAGCGCAGTGGTCAACCGCCTGCACTTAACGACCGAGACCGGCGACGTCTGCAAAGAGTCGTAAATTCTAACAGACAAGCAACACTGCATCAAATAACCGCAGAAATCAATGTGGGACGTACAAGGGACTTGTCTGTTAGAACTGTGCGGAGAAATTTGGCTTTCTTGGGCTATTCCAGCAGAAGACCGACTCGAGTGCCTTTACTGACAGAACAACATCGCTTGCAGCGACTCTCGTGGGCACGTGAGCATATCGGTTGGTCCCTAGATGAATGGAAAACCGTGGCCTGGTCCGATGAGTCACGATTTCAGTTGGTAAGAGCTGATGGTAGGGTTCGAGTGTGGCGCAGACCCCACGAAGCCATGGACCCAAACTGTCAGCAAGGCACTGTTCAAGCTGGTGGTGGCTCCGTAATGGTGTGAGCTGTTTTTTCATGACATGGACTTGGTCCTCTGGTGCGACTGGACCGAACATTGACTGGAAATGCTTACGTTCAGCTACTTGGAGATCACTTGCAGCCATTCATGGACTTCATGTACCCAAACAACGATGGAATTTTTATGGATGACAATGCGCCATGTCACCGGGCCACAACTGTTCGCGATTGGTTTGAAGAACATTCTGGACAATTCCAACGAATGATCTGGCCACCTAGATCGCCCGACATGAATCCCATCGAGCATTTATGGGACATCATCGAGAGGTCTGTTCGTGCCAAAAATCCTGCACCATCAACGCTTTCACAATTATGGACGTCTATCGAGACAGCATGGCTCAATATTCCTGCAGAAGACTTTCAACGACTTGTTGAGTCCATGCCACGTCGAGTTGCTGCACTTCGCCGGGCGAAAGGAGGGCCGACACGATATTAAGAGGTATCCCATGACTTTTGTCACTTCAGTGTATAATTCAGAAGGAAGAATTTTATTGGTTGATTAAAATGAAACTGTTATTAGACATAGCATAATGCAATAATGAAATAAAATAATCCTGTACAACTTTTAAAATTTCTGAAGATTAATAAAAGAGGTTAAATCAGGTAGCATACTTCATTAATATCGAATAAACTACTTTCCATCAAATACACAATGGCAATTAATTTCTCAATTTTTTTTTTCAACATAAAATTCCAGTAAACATATTTTTATAATGTTAATATAACAAAACATTCAAATGTTCTTTACCAATAATTGCAGTTTTATAATTTTTCTTTTTCAAAGCTTTAGCTATAGTTATTTCACTTTCTGGTAAACCTCCACTAGCAGCAATAAAAAAGAATATTTTATTTCTATTAGAACTTTCCATTCCTGAAAAGAAAAAAAAAAAAGTTATAATAATGAATATATAACTGAAGAATTAATCCATCAAATAATTTTATATTAATTATTTCTTAGATTTTATAACAATTAATATATTTTATTTAAAAAAATAATTTTAATTATCATTCATTGATACTTATTGGCAGAGATTTTTTTAATACATGAATATGAGTTTTGTAAAGTGAATTAAAAAAGGAAATAAAAGTATAACAATAAATAATTTATCCTGGAAAAGGTTTTCATACATTAAATTGATTTCTAATTTTAGGTACTTTTTTTTTTTTTCTGAATGAGAGTACTTCTGAAACATATTAAATGGATATCTGTGACGACAAACTCTTATATAGTCAAGAAAAGAGCATAACTTCAAAAATTTCATAAATGAATTAGGAGTTTTAAAAATATTAAAAATTATACATTGAGAATGAAAGATATATTATATAAGGACAATAAAATATTACAAATTTATAAGCACATTGAGAATTTTTAATGTTGTAGTTGCAGCGCTAGGTAATGTA
Source organism: Caerostris extrusa (assembly GCA_021605095.1). NCBI lineage: Eukaryota > Metazoa > Arthropoda > Arachnida > Araneae > Araneidae > Caerostris > Caerostris extrusa. The sequence goes on from BPLR01016992.1 coordinate 114,142, forward strand.
CAAGCACACACACATTTGCATATAGATTTTATAGAAAGGAGGAAAAAAAAAAAAAAATTTCTTAATATAGCAGAAAAAAAAAATCGACACAAGTACACATAAATATCATATGCATAAAGAAAAAGTTGCATACATTTTCTCAATTAAATGACTACTATGAGTATAACAACTGACCACTATGAGTACAACAACAACAAAGAAGACCCATTAATGATGAAATGATGATTTCTGTAAATGGACCACTAACAACTAAATGTGATGATATCATTTTAGAAACCATGGTCCCTTTCTTTCATGGTTTCATAATCAGAAGCAAAAAACATTATTTTTAAAGCTAAGCATTAAATAAATATCATTGATATTTATATATTTTTATAAAAATCAACAATATTTAAAAATGCTAAATATTTTTAGATTCCATATCCTTCAAACTATTATGTCTATTCACAAGTTATGAGTTTGCAGACAGTTTAGGGTTTTGTGCACAAATAAATAACAGATGCTTTTTTTCTTATCTAACTCTGGTTATGTATCTATTAAAGTTTAATTTAGCAGGTTATAACTTTCATATAACATAATATACTTCATGTAGAATGCATTCAGAAATTTCTACTTTTGAATATCGAATAATTATTTGCATTTTATAAAAAATTTGTAATAAAACATACAAATCATGCATCTAAGCATACAATATTAAGTAAGAAATCAGACCAAAGGCCATATAAACTCGGCAATTTAATAAAGGTCAATAAAATAAAATTTTACTTTTTTGTTTTACTTATATTTTACATCTATTATAACAAATAAAGATAACTAATATAAATAAGAATTTTGTAATAAAACAATAAATAGAATTTTGTAAACGTGTCATTGTGTTGATTACTATTTTGTCGTTGTTTTGTATAATTATTTTAATTCTAAGTAAAGTAAAACAAAAATTAATATAAAATACACAAATCAAATGGTTCTTATTTTTTTAATTTAATATTAATTTAATTTAATATTATTACGGATTTCCGCATTAAAGGGTGACAGTTTCAACTCGGAATTTTTACAGTAACCTTGTTTTTATGGTTGATATTGAAATTGTTCATGTTTTTTATTATATTTATTCATCTATTCATGTATAATAATTAAATCTGTGTGTTTAATTATGATATATGTTCATCAGTTTGGTTTTTTTTAAAATTTATTAATCTTGTTTTCTATGATTGATATCATATCAGTTCTTAAACTTGACTGTGGTCATACTCTTCTTGTGTTTATCTGGTTATTTTGTATTACTTTAATATTATATCTTACTTTTATCAAAATGCAATGAAGTGGAACTTCAATATCCTCTCTCTGTGCAGCAATGACAAAAGCATCTATCACACAGAGTCAGAAATTAGGCTTCCTTTATATTCATTATATAAAGAATAAGTCGAAATGTAATGGCACTGTATCTCCTTTTAAAAAAAACACATTGTCATCAAACTACAATGTGCCCTTTAATGAAATTCTGTTCTTTATTTTCACATTTATCAAACAATGGAAAGTATCAGATATATATAAAACTATTCTTAACTAGAGGAAATCTCAGGGTGAATTGACAGTATCGTGGCATTCTATTGAAGACAATTATAGCTTCTATAAAGGAAATTTTTGAAATTGGAAGCTGAAATTTTTACTTATCATTTCATGTAAATTCTTAGGTCCTTGTAAATTCTATTTTTTACTCATTTCATAAGGGTTTTTTTTTTACAGATTTCTTTTATTAAATCTAACCTTCTTAGGCATGATTGCATTTGTTAAAAAAATGTCTACATAAATTAGTTAAAAAAAAAAATTAAAATAAAAAAAAATAATATAAGTTAATAATAAGCTTATAATAGTATTTGAAAATAAAAGAAATTGACAGCATTCAAATTGCACATCCAGAATTTACAATTATGGTGAAACATTCATTACGTATTCTTCACCTATTATCTTCTTCTAGGAAATACAATGTAGGGAAGGGAATGAACAAAAATACTGGATACCACAAAAATTGGTGAAGGAGAATTGGTAAAAATCACTAAAAATGCCAAGCAGAACCTTAAGAGACAAAATTCCCATATTAACAACTAGATTTTTTTTTTTTTACTGATTAAGTTGTCTAGTGTATTTTTAAAAATTATCCAGTAACAATTTATATATATAGCACAATGGTCGAATTTAAAAAGTCATCTTCATTACAATTTTTACATGCTCTTGCTTAATATATTAATGCGTTAAAATTACACTGATTCAGGTGCATTTTAAGATAAAACAATACAAATTACTTCTATATAACAACATGCTCAATTCTTGAAAATCATAAAAACAATTCTATAAAGTTTATATACAACATTATCAAACTTTTTACCATATAGTTTTAAAGTTGGCAGTGAAATTTTTAAAATTTCCTGTAATTTATATAAATTACCCAACAAGAAAAGAGAATGACAGATTGTAAAGAAAGAGAGGAACATTGGCAAATTCTGCATAGAACAGCCATTGTACAAATTATAAAGATTACAAATTTGAACATAAGTATAAATCATGAAGGAGCATGCAACTCTGGCATATAATATGAATTTAATTTGGCACATACCTGATCTGATTGGATAACGACCAGTAAGAAATGCTGCCCTGCTTGGTGTGCATACAGCTGCAGCAGTAAGGTGATGATTAAGTTTTAAGCCATTTGCAGCAAGATTATCTATATTTGGAGTTTTTATGGAATAGTTTCCAAAACATCCAATATCACCATAACCTAAGTCATCAGCCAAGAATATAATGAAGTTTGGTGAAGAACAGGAAAATAAAAGTTTGGAAATGAAAATACTAATAAAAAAAATAAATATCATATTTGAAAAAAGTAGTAAAGTTTTTAAAATTCAAATTTTTTTAAATACACATATATTAAAAACAATTCTTCCCTTTCAAAGATGTAGTTCCTTGGAAGAAGATAATTCACTTGAAATATTTAAATTAACATCATTTATACGGTAATAAGTTCAAGCACTGTTTAAGTGCTTACTTAGTTTCAATATGACATTGAAGTCCAATAATTTGGCCAAGAAAAATTTATTATTATTAACTGCTTTATATCGAATTATCTCATTGTGTTCAAATACAGAAAAAGGAAATACTATAAAGTATAAATTCGTAACTCAAGGCGAAATCAAAAGTCAACTCGACTTTTGAAATTTATGGTCGCCGATTGGCTATTATATCGCAAATTTCCTAGATACGGTCGAAAAAAAATATCCATGAAGTAGATACAAAACTAAAAATTATCTTTCAATGATGACAGATAAACAATAAATATAAACACAATGAACGATTACAGTGACAGCACTTTTAACTGTTTGGTAATAGTTAAATTGATATACTATTTATTTGAGAAAGAAGTTAATTATTTTCTTTACAAAAGTCAAATTAATTAATTGATATATTTTTAATGCTAAATTTGTTAAAATATTTCGGTACTTACGTATTAACGCTACCTTGGCTACAGATTTGCGGTTTTTAAGTATCGCCAATCTAACAGCTACAGATTTGGCGGTTTTTGACGCCATTTTTAGTGCTACGAAAATGCGTATTTGGGATTTGCCAGAAACAGAACAAGATGCAATTTTATTTTTTCAGGAACGAAATATTTTACCAAAAAAACGAAAATGCCCCAATTCCCATGACATGAAATTTTTATTTTGGTAAACGTAAGTTTTGGAAATGCAATTTCAGTCAGTGCTTATCATGTGGTA